>PVIU01018878.1:0-37881 GCA_004026605.1 Ondatra zibethicus
AATGGAAGTGTTATGAAGGAAAGTTCAGTAGGGTAGTAAGTAAAGGGATTGCCAACAAGTAGGGAGAGTAAAGTGGTCAGGGAAGACTTAACTGAAAAAGTGATATTGAACAGAAACAGTAGGAGATAAATGAATACTTGAAAAATTATTCTACAGAGAAATAAGAGAAATGATTTGGATACAGGATCACACTCAGTGTGTTCAAAGTATAGCATGGAAAATATTCTTCACTTATTATTTTACCATTTTTTTGCTTTTTAAAAATCACTATAGTCAATGCTTTATGCAGAGAACTAGATATCTGCCAATGGATTTTTCATAGAAAATTGATGTAAATGTTGAAATTTTTATTGTTCCTGCTATTTTAAAGAGTTAGAAGTGTATTTAGATGAAAAGGAGAGGACTAAGAGATTGTCCCTGTAATCCAGCTGAGAAACAAAGACATCTGTTGCTGAGGTGGAAGTTTTTAATGTACTATGAAGGAGTAGGTTTTGAAAGTAATGAAATGGTTTGTGCATGGATTCACTGTAGGAAAGGAAATAAGGAATTTAAAATTACTGAAAGTTTCCATTTTCTGTAATATTAAATGAGATGAGAGGAGTGATATCAAAAATGGAGCATCAAGAACTTGCTTTAGAGTAGAACAATTTAACGTGATGTTTAGACTTCAAATGAACATGCCACGAAAAGATTGTAAAACAGTCTATCTATGCTTTCAGAGATAGGTCAGAATTGAATATTTAAAACTGAGAGTCATCTGCACAAAGTCACAAGATGAGACAACATCATTATGGAAACAAATACACAGAAAGAAGATATTTTGGCCAAGGAATGAACTTTAAATGATATCAGACTAATAAAATGACACGGGATAAGTAAAGAGGATGAAGAACGCAAGAGTGTGAAAAAGAAAGAATTAAGAAGCCAAGCTCATACTTTATGAAGAGCAAGTCACACTGTTGGCTTACCATGCTGTGGGAATTCAGGCTTTATCAAGTGGAGCTCAGTTTTTTTTATAGAGTATTAGGCATAAGACTGGTGAGAATTAGAGAAAAAAGTATTTATACCTATTTGTTTTACTGTTCTCTGATCAGTATATTTCTATTCATTACAGAGAAGGCAATGGTAGACCAAAAACAAACAAACAAATAAAAAAGCAAAAGATTTCACCAAAGTTTCATTTGGTTGGTGACCAAATGTATTTATTGTAGTGATCAATATTATCACTGGAAATTAAAGTCAAGTCACCACTATGAAATCCCACATGCAATATCCTGAGAATTGCTTAACTGAAGAATCTGCTCATCTCAGGAACCGTTAGCCTTTTTACATTCCTGGGAAGTTAAAAGTCTGCACGAGCCTTACTTCTTCTTCCATATGGAAATACAAATAGCTTTAGTAGCCTAAGAATCTTGTACACATGACCACAACTATTCTGATCCAATATGGAAATGATCAAAACCAATCTTGAGGAGACCCTTTAAATATACCTTTATAAAGTAATTTTATTCTGACAATAAATGGAATGAGGTGGCTCTCTGTGAAAGGTCAGTTTTGAACAGCATAGAAATTCTGTGCAACGGTGACTTGAGGTAGCATTCTTGCTGACATGCTTGGGAGACCAAGTCAGGATGAGGTAAATTTCTTATATCAGTAGAATGCCCTAACAATAGTCAGTCATTGAGAACACAGATGTGCACTATAGTTCAAAGGCTCAGATTAGGTTGTGATTTGTCTTTTGATGAAGTGTTTTTACATATTTTATAACAGTAAAAGTTATTGTCATAACAATAGGCTTCTTATTTAGATTAACAAACGCACAAAGCTCTTGAAATAATTGGTAACAAAGTTGTTAGTTTATGTAACTATTTCCAAGTATTATGAGAACCTAGCTTGGATTGTGATTTGAGTATTATAAAAGAGCACTGACTTGGCAATAAAGTATGCAGTTTTATCTCCTACTCTGCATCCATTGTCCTGATTTTTGTGACACTACCCAGGGTCATCCATAACTGAGGTAGTTGGGTAAGGGTCCCCAACAATTGGCACCCAGACACCGACCCTGAAAGAATGTTAGGAGTGCCCGTTAATAAGGTAAGTGTTACAGGGTAATGGGACAACTAACTCTTCTCCATTTCTGTCTATGCTTAAGCATTTGCTAAAAACTCATGGCGCTCATGTATCTAGGTCAGACTTAGAGATGTGTCTTCTAATTATCAAAGAATATAATCCTTGGTTTCCCTCAGATGAGAATTTAATGAATATGGAAAATTGGGTGCCCACATGTGACTCAGACTCCATCTGGAGTCATTTCTGACTTTAAGAAATCATCTGAAATCAACCTTGCCTGCTCTACTTTTTCTTATAACCTTGAGGGCTATGAGAGACTTCTGATTTAGCCCATGAGAAAAGAATACTCTAACTAGTAGACAGTTTGCTGATGATAAACCTCAGATACATCAAGACAGAAAGTAAGGCTGCTTCCGAGCATCAAGCACATGGTGGAAAGGAGGCTGCTCACTCAAGATCAGGAATGACCTTGTGGTTATATACTGACTGACCATATGTGATGTGCTTTGATTTGCTTTAGCATTTATGCAAGTTCTGAAATAAACGCTGATCCCTTTGGCTGCTTCAGCATAATCAGACAGACCTCCCAATTCTATCCTGTCTTCTGTTTCTTCTGACTTTTCTTTGGCATCGAGGATCCCTTATCCAGGAAAATTCCAGCTGTGGGACTTTCTGGGGATGGGTGTCTTCATAGGGACACCGCATCTTCCAAGGGAACTCTAAAATGCAATAAAGATATCCCAGGAGTATCAGCAGTCACACAGTGTAAATACAAAAAAGGGGTTAGCTGAGCAGCATGAAAAAAAAAAAGTAAAAAATAACTCGAGTATAATTGTAAATTAGGAAGTAACTTGTATATAAGTGTAAAAAAATTAAATATGGGCCAAGAAAACAGCAAACAGCTGTTTGTACATTTACTTGTAGATTCTATAAAGGTTAGGTGTACTAAGGAAGGAAAACAGCAATTGCTTCAGTTTTTGAAAAATGTGAAGGATGTGTGCCCCTTGTTCCCTGCAGAAGAGAGTATGAACCTAGAGATTTAAAAAGGTGTGTGTGAATGTATGAGTGTGCTTTGTCTTGGTCTGTGTTTTGACTATTACTATGTTTCTGTTTTATGTGTTCATGTCTTTGAAAAGTTTAAGTGGTACAAGTACCTGTTTGTGTGTCATTACTGTCCATTGTTGTCTATTGACCTTTTTTGTTTTCCTGGAGGAGATGAGGCAGGCAACCTCTGTCTCTAGCCTCCTGTGCATTTTTATTGGATCAGTTCCAAGACTTTGGGTCCCAAAAGAAAAACTTCACTAAGGAGAGGCATGACACTGGCTACCTCCCTTTGTTGTTCTCTGGCCCACAGCCAGCCTGCAGCTCCTGCAGAGGGCAGAGGTTGCAGGCACATGCTCAGGTGGGCAGAGATACTACAGGAGACATGTGCTTGTGTACTGGGTGGCAGAGAATTGACTGCTTGCAGTTGAAAAACTGCACAGATGTGTCTATTTTCATTCTTCTACAGGTTGACATCCAGCTATGCCAGCACCATTTGTTGAAGATGCTTTCTTTTTTCCATTGTATAATTTTAGCTACTTTGTGGAAAATAAGGTGTTCATAGGTTTGTGGGTTAATATACGAGTCTTCGATTCGATTCCATTGGTCGATGTCTCTGTTTTTATGCTAATACCAAGCTGTTTTCATTAATAGAGTTTGAAATCAGGGATTTTAATGCCTATGGAAGTTCCTTTATTGTATAGGATTGTTTTGGCTATCCTGGGTTTTTTGATTTCCCATATAAAGTTGATTATTGTTCTCTCAAGGTATGTGAAGAATTTTGTTGGGATTTTGATGGGGATTGCATTGAATTTATAGATTGCCTTTGGTAGAATTGCCATTTTTACTATGTTGATCCTACCAATCCAAGAGCATGGGAGAACCTTCCATTTTTTGGTGTCCTCGTCAACTTCTTTCTTCAAAGCCCTATCACCATGCACAAAATTCAATCTCAAATGGATTAAAGACCTCAATATAAATCTGACCACACTAAACCTGATAGAAGGGAAGGTGGGAAGCAGACTGCAACACATGGGCACAGGAGACCACTTCCTACGTATAACCCCAGTATCACAGACAATAAGAGAAACAATGAATAAATGGGACCTCCTGAAACTGAGAACTTCTGTAAAGCAAAGGACACTATCATTAAGGCAAAAAGGCATCCAACTGAATGGAAGAAGATTTTAACCAACCCCACATCAGACAAAGGTCTGATCTCCAAAATCTATAAAGAACTCAAGAAAATAGACAAAAAATTTTAAATAATCCAATTAAAAAATGGGGTACTGAACTGAACAGAGTTCTTCCCAACAGAAGAAGTTCAAATGGCCAAAAGATACTTAAGGGCATGTTCAACTTCATTAGCTATCAGGGAAATGCAAATCAAAACATCTTTGAGATACCATCTTACACCTGTCAGAATGGCTAAACTCAAAAGCACCAATGATAGGCTATGATGGAGAGGATATGGAATAAGGGGAACACTCACCCATTGCTTGTAGGAATGCAAACTTGTGCAACTACTTTGGAAATCAATGTGGCAGTTTTTCTGGAAATTGGGAATCAACCTACCTCAGGATCCAGCAATACCACTTTGGGGAATACACCCAAGAGATGCCCAATCATACTACAAAAGCATTTGTTCACAGCAGCATTATTTTTAATAGCCAGAACCTGGAAACAACCTAGATGCCCTTCAATGGAAGAATGGATGAAGAAAGTGTGGAATATATACACATTAGAGTACTACTCTGCATTAAAAACCAATGACATCTTGAATTTTGCATGCAAATGGATGGAAATAGAAAACACTATCCTGAGTAAGACAACCCAGACCCAAAAAGATGAATATGGTATGTACTTACTAATTAGTGGACACTAGCCATAAACACAGGACATTGAGCCTATAGTTTACAAGCCTAGAGAAGACAAATAACAAGGTGAACCCAAAGAAAAACATATATAGATCCTCCTGGAAATTTGAACCACACAAGATCACTAGGCAAAAGCTGGGAGCGTGGGGGTGGGAGTGCGGTGAGGGGAGGTGGAGACGGCGAGAGAGAAGGGAAAATGGAAGGATTGGGGGAGAGCTTGGGGGAGTGGAAGGGTTGAGATGGAGTAAGGGTGGATAAAGAGCAGGGAAGAAGATATTTTAATTAAGGCAGTCATTTTAGGGTTGGCAAGAAACTTGGCTCTAGAGGGGATCCCAGGTGTCCTCGGGGATGTCCCCAGCTAAGTCCTTGGGCAGCAGAGAGGAGGGTGCCTGAACTGGCCTTGCCCCACTATCACACTGATGATTATCTCGAATATCACCATAGAATCTTCCTCCGGCCATGGATGGAGATAGAGAGGAAGATCCACATCAGAGTACTGGACTGAGCTCCCAAGGTCTAGTTGAAACAGAAGGAGGGAGAAGATGAGCAAGAAAGTCAGGACAGCGAGGGGTTGGTCCACCCACTGAGACAGTGTGCCTGATCAAATGGGAGCTCACCAAATCCAGCTGGACTGGGACTGGACGACATGTGATCAAACCGGACTCTCTGAATGTGGCTGACAATGGAGGTTAACTGAGAAGCCATTGACAATGGTACTGGGATTTGTTTCTACTGCATGTACTGGCTTTTTGGGACCCTAGTCTATTTGGATGCATACCTTCCTAGGTCTGGATGGAGGGAGGAGGGCCTAGGACTTCCCACAGGGCAGGGTACTCTGCCCTATCTTAAGGCAGGAGGGGGAGGGAGGAGGGTGAGTCGGGGAGCGGGAGGGGAATGGGAGGAGAGGAGGAAGTTGAAATTTTTGAATGGAAAAAAAATAAAAAATAAAAATAAAAAACTACACAGATGTGTAACAGAGAATCTTTGATTGTGGCTGGAGAAGTTAACAAATTTTTTTTCAGGAATACTGGCAGTCAAGGACACTTTGTGCCCACCACCTACCAGTACTCCTCCCCCTCTTTTCTTTCCTAAGTCAAGTTCTTCTTTTCTGTGATAACACTCAAGTTCTCTTCTGCTGGGCAGCATTTTCCCATTTTAATCTTTTTCTGTTTTGATGTTGCTTAAAAAATGTTGAGTTATACCAACCTGTGTATTTTGGAAAGCATTGAGTTAAATTAATAGTTAAACATGAATTATGTTTGGGGAAAATAATGCTTTTGTTTTCACAGGAAAAAAAATAATATGAGTTTTAATCGTTTAGATCCAATGGGTTACAAATACTTATCAGCTTTAAAGGAAAATGGGTACAATTGGTTAAGATAAACAAAGCTACTGCTAGTTTCAAAAGTTTATATTAGTGCAGGTTTTTATATGTCACTACAAATTTATTTTATTGTGATACATACATACATATATTACATATTTTGGCTTTTATTTGAACTGTATCTATGCAATGTTCTTGATTGCTGGAATAACTCAGGAGAGGAGACATTCATGGAGAGTCACGCAAACTTTGAAAAAGTTAACAAATTATATACCTTAAACCCACTTCTCACAAATGAAATGATTAAAGTATTTTTTCCCTTTCCTGGTTTTGGGACTCTTCCCCTTCCTTAATTATTGAGAATATGATTAAACAAGCTTCAAATGAGTTCATAAATTTAACTTCTGTTCCCAGTTTGTATCTGTTTTATCAGGTTTCCACTTGGCTGACAAATGCATCCAAGCATCAATTGCTGATAACAACCTGCTCCAAATGACTATGAGTTCTGAACTTGCTGTAACCTGATGTGGACCAATCCAACCAATGTTATTGCTGTCTTTTCAGCTTGTCAGTGAGCCAGATCCTTCTAAGGTCCCTCATTGCTTTTGACTAAAATTCTAGCCTTCCAGGGCCCTGAGAACAACCTCCTAAAGTCAGCAGGAAGTAATTACAGAAATGAATAAATCATCCTTCGCCCCCCCCCATGGAATGTTAAATAAAAAGGAAATTTCTCTGTCAGTCATCACAGGGATTTTGGTAATTAATGCCTTCAATAAATAATAATTCCTATCTGGGTGCCATTAAACTAATGTTACTAAAATTTCAATATCAGCCTCTGGATTCATCTCAAGGATTTTAGATGATGTACTAAGCAGGGGCAAGGAATTTTTTTAAAGAGCATCATTTTTGTCATTAACAACTTTATAGCCTTTCACAATCTCGAACTATCTTTATTGATGGTTCTAGAACTCATGTCACTTATTGTACTGAATCAATGTTTTGGTCACAATTATCTCCTTATACAGAGGTACAATAGAATAAATTATGGGTAGTCATCCAGGTATTGTGGGATTTTCCTACTGAAGTCCTTAATATAGTGGCTGATTCCAAATATGTAGTTTGGGTTTTAAAGGCCAATTACACTGCTTCTATTCATGTTAATAATTATATTCTGCAAAGGTTATTCTTAACATTACAAAAGCTGTTGCAAAGACAAAATCATGTAGTGTTTATTGTGCATATATGATCACATACCAAATTACCCAGATATCTAACAAATCTAGCTGATGCTCTTGTAAACTTTGCTTTGGCTGAGGATGGGCATCAATATTTGCACACTAATGCTCCTCATTTACATGTTCAATATAAAATTCCTTACAGACAAGCTAAGCATATTATTCTTAATTGTCCTATCTGTCGTCCCCTACATTCAAGACAAAATATTCCTGGTGCCAATCCTTGGGGGTTGGATTCCAACCATGTTTGGCAGATGTATGTAACTCATATACAAGAATTTAGCCAGTTATCTTATGTCCATGTGACCATAGGTACGTTCTCCTCCATGATATGGGCTACTCCATTATCTGGAGAGACAACTAATCATGTCATTACCTCTTTGTTTGAAGCTTCTGCAGTATTGGGAATGCCAACCATAATAAAGACAAACAATGGGCCTGCATACTCCTCTACAAAATTTCAGTGATTTTGTAATCAATATGATATTAAACATTTGACTGGCATAGAAAATAACCCTCAAAGTTAAGCCATTGTGGAAAGAGCCCACACTACCTTGAAACAACAAATTAATAAACTAAAAAGGAGAAAAATGCGGGACTTGGGTATGAAAGATATTTGGGCTTTACAGAATAATCCTAGAGTATTATACATCAGACTTTGTTTATTTTAAACTTTTTGAATTTACCACAGGGAGACATTCTAACTAGAGCTAAGAAGCATTTTGTGTCTGAAAAGTTTCAGGCTTTGGAATCAGCTTCATTTAAAGTAATTTGGGCAGAAACTGATGTTGATGCTGAATGGGTTCCTGCACAGTTGTTGGTAGATGGAAGGGGGTATGGTCTTGTGTCTTGTTAGGATGGCCACCAACAGTGGATTCCAGGCCACTTGATCAAGGCCCGAAGGACCCATTAAAACAGCTATGTGGAGAAGAATGGAATTGAGGGAGAACGAGGAGGCTCTTGAGGTGCCAGTGGCCATTACTCAGGAAACATCCTTAATGGCATGTTATAGCTCCTTTGCCTACCTGGGGGCAAATTAAGTATCTCACTGCTAATGGTTAAGCTGTTCTGCAGAGGTGTGATAAACCTCTAACAGCCGAGAATCTTTTCCTGGCCATGTGTGCTTTACTGACAGTAACTTCTGCAGAAACCATAAGTCATTCATACTGGACATACATTCCAAATCTCCATTACTGGAGCCTGTGATGTGGGGAGCATCATCTCTCTTAGTTTATACTACTCCAAAGGTGTTATCTCCTCCTTGGAATAACTTAACACCAATTTTGCAGATGGCTTTAAATTTAATTTTACATATTCTGGCTCGGGACATCCAATATTCTTAGGGCCTTTTCCTTGTTTATCCATGGCTTATCAACATTGGCTTTTGGCTGGTATTAATGTTACTGGATCATGAACATGGTTACAGAAGTTGTCTGCCTACTCTTTAAACCAGATGAGGCAAAATGTTACGTATGAATCATATTTTAATTTCCCAGTATGTAAAGATTTCACTTACATTTCTTTGCAATATAAACCATTTATTTTAAAAGATTGTTTAGATAAATTTGGAAAAATATTAATAACACTTGGAAAATTGGGGACCATATGGGATGTTTATTAATACATGTTCTTAACGGAATAGTACTTCCTGTGATCTGTTTAATGTCACTAGAATGACTCTAGCTATGAGGAAGAACAAGACAGTTAATGGTCCTCAGCTTATGTCCTGAGGAGATGGAGGGATAAGTGGATCTCATGTGGCTGCTCTACAATTTCCTGATGCCTTTCAGATGCATATTTTGAAGCTGGCTGCTGCCTTAAAGACTGTGTACTTCTATAATGGATCATTTTCCGGAATTGCTTCCAGTGCTTCTGTGTATAACTTCACTACGTACAAAAGCTGGAATGTTACAGCTTGTGTTCCTTTGCCTTATTTACTGTTAATTGGGAATTTTGCTTTTTTTCTGCAAATATTTCTTGTGTCAACTGCACCTTATACACTTGCTTAAATAATTCTATTCCTTTAAATGGTCAGTCCATCAATATTGTGAAACAGCGACATTACATCTGGTTACCTTTGAAGTTAAATAGACCTTGGTCATCTAACACTTTAAATAAGTTTAACAGTAGAATTTTTTAAGAAATTGCTTACTTGTAGTAAAAGATTTATTGGAACAGCTGTTGCTGTATTATTAAGTCTAATTTCAGTTGTGATGCTAGCCATGATATCTGGGATAACCTTGCACAATTTGTTGCAGACTAAACATTATGTTGAAGCTTAGCATATAGATTCTCATGAACTTTGGTCCCAGCAAGCTGGAATTGATGCTAGATTAAAGAATGGAATTAATGCCTTAAAGAAGACGGTCTCCTGGTTGGAAGAAAAGGTGATAATGTCAGAAAATAAACAAAGATTACATTGTGATTGGAATTCCACTATTTTTTGTGTTACTGATTTGGCTTTAATGAATCTGTATTAGCCTGGGAGAAAATGTGAAATTATTTTTTGAACAACAAATTTGTAAGACAAGAAATTGAAAAATTGCATTTTAATATTGGATTTACATTTGCACAGAGCTTTCCAGAGACGACAGATGCTGACATTGGGCAACAGTTTGCTGAGAAATTAGAGGGGTTAGACCCTAAGGCTTGGGTACAAAGTTTGTCCCACACCACTGGTGCAGGGAGCCATAGGCATAAACGCCATTACAAGATGGTGCTTGCATCCTCGCAGTTTGGAGGTAAACAATTCCATATTTGGCAATGCTTCCAGACTGAGCATCCAGGCGCTTCCTGCATGCGCAATAACCTATGTGTCCCTAACCAATCCCGAGGACTCTGGTGCCAGCAGGCACATAGCAGCCAATCAAGGCATGAGTCGCGTCACATCTCCCTATATAAGCAGCCGCCATTCAGACCTTGCTCTCTCTCGCTTCCCGCTCTCCCTTCAACCAAGAGGCTCTCCAATAAAGCGTGATCCGAGAAGAATCCTTGAGTGGTGGCTGTTCTTCCTTGCTGGTCAGGGAGTTCGCCGCACACTGGCGGTATGGGGATAGTAGTTATTTTTATGGTTTTACTTATGTTACTGTTTTATTTACTGCTCATTAAGCCTCATCAGTCAAGCATAAAAGAATTGCTGTTAAATATGTGGATTAACAAGCTAACTCAATATAAAAGGAAAACGGAGGAAGATGTGGAGGGCAAGTTTTGAACTGAATAGAAACTTTGTGCAAGGGTGACTTGAGGTAGCATTCTTGCTGACATGCTTGGCAGAAAAAGTTAGGAGGAGGCAAACTTCTATCAGTAGAATGCCCGGCCAAAAGTCAGTCCTTGAGAACACAGATGTGTATTGAAGTTCAAAGGCTCTGATTAGGTTGTGGTTTGTCTTCTGATGAAGTGTTTTTACATATTTAACAGTAAAAGTTATTCCCATAACAATAGGATTCTTATTTAGATTAACAAAGGCACAAATCTCTTAAAATAATTGGTAACAAAGTTGTTAGTTTATGTAACTATTTCCAAGTATTATGAGAACCTAGCTTGGATTGTGACTTGAGTATTATAAAAGAGCACTCACTTTGCAATAAAGTATGCAGTTGTATCTCTTACTCTGCATCGCCTGTGTCCTGATTTCTGTGATACTACCCAGGGTCATCCATAACCAAGGTAGTTGGAGAAGAGTCCCCAACAGCTCTTGACAATATCTGCATGATTAAGTGAATTTTTATTCTAAGATATTACATAAAATGTGATCCTATGTAAGAATCATTCAGTAATGCTGCTGACAATTATAAATCAGGATACAACAAAAGAATTTCCTGAAGGGTTTTGCTTGAGCAGGCAATCAAATGGGTGAGTAGTTGGAGGGCTTGATCTCTCAGGAGTTCAGGAAAGTCCCTTATACATAATTCATTGCTATGCCAAAGAGTACTCTTTTCAAAGAAAACCAATGACAGGAATATGTTTGCATAATTTACATATGAGAAAAATAAACAGACAGGATTCAGCAAGATCATCTATACACAAAATTGATATTCATCAAAGTTGGGGACACCAGTTCTTATAAACTTTAATTCAAATGACTGAGTCCAGTATTCAATAGATAATTTCTAATAATATTATGGGATTAATCTTCACAAATGTTACTTTTGAACTGAAGGTAATTCTTGGGTTTTAAGACAGAATCTCTTCTCTAAACATTTGTCCTTGTTCTTTGAGTGTACCCTTTGTGTGAGAAAGGGTAGGTTATTTTGCTTAAAATGATGAATTACTGTTTTTAAAATACTAGTATATTTGAGTACTATTGTGTGCCATACACAAAGACTATAGCAAACGCCCTTCTACGTGTTAGTATTGTTTCCAAATTAGGTATATTTCCCAACATAAAGAATTAAAATTGTAATATGTAGCTGTCACAGAGACCACTTTCAGTGGAAAATTTCATAATAATGCTAAATATATACTTTTGACTTTCATGAACATTGGAGTTGACAAATTTTAGATAGTAGAATGATACATTTGTGTGTTTGTTTGTGTGATTCTGTGTGTGTGTGTGTATGTGTGTGTGTATGTGTGCTGGTTTTCAGTGATCTCCAGTGGGCACTAATTTGGTGGAGAAATATACCATGCACTTAATTTGGGCTTGAGGGAAAAATGCTTCTAATTCTTAATCTGTACACTTTATTTGGTATTGTGTTCTTTGATAGTCTACTTAATGACTCATTACTTTATTCGAGTGCTAAATATAATATTTCAGTTAGATAGTAGTTATAGAAAATGTAGGCCTCCAAATACTAAACCCCTGTCTATTTTATCCCAATATTATATCCTCACTCCCTCTAGAACAATGCTGTCAAATACCACTATCAATCAAAAATACTTAGAAATTAATGCTACATTTAAAATGATTCACAACACTGGGGAAAAAATAAAATGTCTGTATGGAGATTGCAGTGAAACAAATACTTTGCTCCTAAGTTACCTATGAAACTTAAACTACGAAATAATGAATATTGATAACCTCAGTCCTGCTCCTAAGTTTCAGAAGTCTTCTCAGATGAACTGGGCTAGAGATGTACAACTTTAAGTATTAAAGTGCTGAGTATGTAAATCTAATGTTTAAAACAAATGAAACTTCTTTGGCTCTCCCTCTACTAAAACCACATCCTTTCCATCTAATAGGATACACATATTGCAATTTCTATCTATTATTTAAATTCTGACTAATAAATGATAGAGAAAATTATTTAAAACTTTATAAAGAAAACGAGTCTGTTTTTTTCTGATAAAAAATGCAATGATGAGAAATAAATTATAGAATTAAAACCTGTGAAACCAAAATGTGAAAGGACCAAGGAGAGATCACTACACCATCTGACCCACAGGGAATGAGAGAGTGGAAAAGACAGTGCAGTTGGAAGCAATTTAGGCTACATATCTCTGGAAGGTTTGGGCAGTCTGTGCTGAGTCCTCAAGCTAAAGGTGTCCTGAAGAGGAGAAATACTTCTTCAGTGAAGTCTGCATTCAAACCTCCCATGTCCAATCATTAGCTGGGGGTGCACAGATTCCCAAAGGATGTAATGAGTATCTGAGGTTGCATCACACAATGGGTGCATTGGCAATGTATGCTTCTGTAGATAGGATTTATTTAGAAAGACATATTCTCATAGTTATCAAGCAGTTATGGATTCAAGATGCATGCTCATAGCTTTGAGTGTTTGCTGCTTATTCAGAAAATGTAGAGTCTGCAGTTTATCTGAATCCAACTGTGGTAACTAAACAGATTACCAAACTCTCATGTAAGCACATTTTAGCATCTAGTTTTGCTGTTTCTATCTATTATTTTTAGGATCAAAATCATATGTAGAATAGAATGTGCTCCTGTTTCTATACAAAAGAAAGATACTTTACCAAAAAGATGATGTCAAGAGAGACAAGAAAGTGACTGATGTGTTCTATGTGAAGTGCGTGGCTTTCCTCTGAAGCTAACTCAATTTCAATAGCTAATGGAATATGCTCCACTAAGGGGCAGGGTTTATTTACAAGACAGACTGTGAAGAAGAATGTACAGGAGTGGAGCAGATCTGCTGATAGAGTAAGGAAATGTGTCACACTCTGTGAGATGACTGGTGTTTGTTCACTGTTATCTCTGATCAGGCTACAGTTAAAATTGCCTATGTGTTTACCATTTGAATGAAGAAATTTGATCCTATTTAAAAGGATGAAATAATTTTCCTAAAAAATATACCTCTTTGTTCTGACCACAAACCATTGCTGATTATGGGGACTTAAAGGCAAATATAGCTTGTTATATTTGTATAGGTGTATTTGGTTGCTAATCTTCTCTTTGCTTAGAACACAGGAGTTAAATCTTGAGTTAATGTAATGATTGATTTGTATAATGATGTGACAATCTTTGGCTTTATTTTTTTTAGTTGTAGTTTTGTTCTATAACTTTAAAAATTACTTATCATCTGAATTCATATCATCCTATGTCTGATATTTCTGAAGTATAAAAACATAGAAAATGAGTTAATCAGTATAATAAATTTGCTGCATAGTGACCATGATTGAGGAGGAATAAAAGATAGAGCAGTGATTTGGAAGATCCTGTTCTGTGAGTCTGTACTGGTGAGTGTCTGCTGATATGATAAAATTCCATGAGTAAATCAACATAAGAACAAGAATTTACTTTGGCTTATGGTACAAGTCAACACTGCCAGAATGGCTTGGCAGCAAGTGGCAGTAGGAAAAGCTCACTAACCATATTTTATCCACATATTGGAGACAGGAAGAATGAGAGAGGGATTTACAAGGCTGTAAATCCAAAAAGCCCAAACACTCTGGGATTAACTTCTTCCAGCAAGGTTCCAACTACTAAATGCTCTATAACTTCCTGAAAAACATCTCTAACTGGGTTCCAAGTGTTCAAATGCATAAAACTATTCAAACCATCACAGGATCTTAGTGTTTTTTTGTGGGGACAAGTTTGAAAAAACTGGTTTTCTGAACCGTGATTAAAACATTGAAGTGGTTTATGTAAGCAGTCTTTAATTATTAGGCCAGATAGTGTTGTCACATAAAATATAAAAGCAATTAATGTAATCTATCTTTTTCCATTGGTAGGCATTCCTATAAGGATGGATTAATACTGAATTCTTCAATATGCATGTTATAATAGCTCTATACCAGCAAGAAAAAATAGACATTAAAATGTATTAAAATAGATGAATATGTCAAAATAAAATGCTAGAAATGATCATGAAAATCCTGTAATTCCATTCCTTAGCTTGGTAAAATAAAATATTAAATCTAAAGAGCAAAGTAGTTATTGAAAAAAAATTTGACTGAAAGCGAATCCAATTGTTATCTTCCATAGTCTTAGATATGAAACAGTAGGCAAAATAATAAACATATGTTTTTTATGTAGATGACTAATCCATAAATACAGTAATTCTTATCTTTAGACCTAAGTAATAAGCAGACAATATTTCACATATATAATTTCACATATATACAGATTTAATGTACTTCATATTGTATCACTTACAATAATTGTTGATTAAATTGTACATTTTCTTTTTATGTTTTCAAGTCCATAAAGGGCCAACACAATTCCCAATGTAAGACCATATAGATAACTCTCAATATCTTAAGAACATCCACATATATCAATTTTTTAAAAAGAAAGTAAATAAAGAATAATGCCTGACCACATGAATTGACTATTTTTGGTAAGTTGAAATTTATCCTACAGTTTTGAAGCAGAAATATGGTAATAGAACTGTTTCTGAGTTGAATTATAATGAAAACAATATCTAATTACCTTATTATGAAGTCACCTACTTTCAAGTACTGTAGCTGTCTGAGTTACTTTTCTTTCAAAGAAAGAAACTTTTGAGCTTTTCAAAAAGATCATTATTATTTTACTGTATGTATGTGTGTTTTTGCCTCCTTTGTGACTATGTATCATGTGTACCTGATACCCACAGAGACCCAAGAGGGCACTGTGTCCCATGGAACTAGAGGTACAGATGGTTGAGAAGTGCCACATTGCTTCTGGGAATTGTATTTGGCACCTCTGATAGTACAACCTATGCTCTTACCCACTAATCCCTATCTCTAGTCCAAGTTTTAACTTGTTAATCATCTTTCTTTGAGCTGTTTTCCCTTCCACTCGTTTTTTGGCTAGAATTCCTAGATTTTTTGTTATATATTTTGCTTTTAGTAATGCCCGCTGAGAGTAAGGATGCCTGAGAAAAGATTTTGGAGATTTAATCTTATATAATACTAAACTGCATGATCATATTCTTATCTCAAGAGTTTTCAGGAAGACAAGGGTACATGATTTAGCCATTGGACCTGGATGTTCCTACACTTTCAAATGCAAGGACACCTAATAGTCCAGTCTACTTGCTATGATTTCACAGGGACATCAAAATCACTTTAAAAAAGCTCATCCAAAGCTAAGTTTGACAAGAATGAGAAGGCTTTCAAAGACCTTTGACAATCTCAGTTAACCAAAACAAAGGGATTCAAACTAAAGCAATTAGTAGCCTTAACTAACACAGGATGGTGGAATGCAATCATTACTATGACTCATAATTTTTTAACGTATTGGTTGAGAATGATATGCTGTTTCTGTCAAACTATGAGTAAAAAGATCCATGAAAATGTAAAACAGTTTCAAAGGCCTGTTACTATTCTCAAACCTCTCTTGCTTAATATTTTAATAATTCACATATACATTTTCATTTAAGTGCAAACCAAAAGAATCCTCTTGATAAGATGATAGAGAGGATTGTAGGATAAGATTTGAGGGTATTAGGTGTGATGGATAACAGGAGATAAATCTTGATACTTAAAGTAAAAGCAAAGCATTTCCTACATATGACCCTCAACATACAACACATACAGGTATACACACACACACACACACACACACACACACACACTTTCTCAAACTTAGCAAACTCTAAGAAAATTCTCTGATGCCATTAAAATTTCTTCAGAAAACACTCATTTCATAGGTGTTCATTCTTCACCAGTAGAAAGTGAATATTATTCAGGCACATCCCAAAATGAAAGAAATTTAATTAGGTCTTGTTAATAGTCTCCTAGTTTAATATTATGTTCTTTTGCTCTACAATTATATTTCTATATGAATATCCATGAAAACAGAATTTTCTTTGATTTTCTGGGTCATCTTTTAGGAAGTCAGCTATATAATGTAAAACTGTAAGAAATAATTTTAAATGCTTTCTCTTTTTAAACTGCCTTCTTTTGTAGAAACTTTATCCAGGAAACTAAAAAAGGTAAGAAATCTAACCTTCTTTTTTACTTGTGCAGTTTTTGATGCATTTATTAATTTATGACTTCTTTTGTATATATTTGTGTCAATTTAACACAAGGAAGAGTTATCTGGAATCAAGGAACCTAAACTGAGAAAATGCCTCAATGAGAGTGGTTGCTAAGTCTGTAAGGCATTTTTTAAACTAATGATTATTGTGGCCCAGCCTATGTGCCATGCTTTGAGAAATGGTATTGATTTCTTCAAGAAAGCAAGCTAAGCAAGCCAGGAGTCAGGTTACTCCATTGTCTGTGTTTTGGTTTATGTTTCCAGCTGCCTTCCTGGAATTCCTGCCATAACCTCCCTGGGTGAGGCACTGTGACCTGTACTTGTAAGTCAAATAAAAACTTTCCTCCCAAAGTTGCCTTTGACCATGGTCTTTATCACAGTGATGGTAAAAAACCATGCAAAATTATGTATTTACCAGAACTTGCAAAGGTCAGATGAGGTCTTCAGATCTACTGGATTTGAAATTATAGATTGTTATCAGTCACCACAAGGGTGCTGGTAACCGATACCAAGCCTTCTGCAGAAGTAGTGAAAATGTACTCTTAACCATTGATCTATTTATCCAACTTTTGTTTTATTTTTACTTAAAGTATATGTATTTAACAGAATTCTCTAGAGTAACAGAAGATATAGACTATATGTATGGAATTTATTGAACTGACTTATAGGCTACAATCCAGCTAATCCAACAATAGTTGACAATGAATAGAAAGTCCAAGGATCCAGTAATTGCTCAGTCCATGAGGTGGGATGCCTCAACTGCTCTTCAGTATACTCTGGAATCATGAACTATGTTCTACTACCAGAGAAGGAATTGATTTTCTAGCAAGGCAATGGCAAGTAGGAAAAGAGGAAAAGCTTCCTTTTTCCATGTTCTTATATAGGCTTCAAGAAAAAGGTATGGCCCAGATTAAAGGTATGTCTTCACACCTTAAAATCTGGGCTGTAGGACTTTATTCTGACCTTGGTCTAGATTAGGATGAGAAGACTACCTACTTCAAATTAAGCAAAAATACCTCAAAAGTGTGTCCCTCATTTTTGGATTTTAGTTAATTCCAGATGTAGTTAAATTGGCCACTAGGTTTGTCCTCTATTTTAGATTTTAGTTAATTACAAATGTAGTAAAGTTGGCCCCAAGAATGGCCATCACAGTATATTTTACTAAAAATAACCTTGCATTTGAATTTTAGGAGATGGGAAGAGGATGTTAAAGTTACCTTATGTAGTGTTTTATATTTAATGTTTACATAAAATTCAGACGTTTTGCTTTGTTTGATTGGGTTTTTAATTTCTACATAATGTAAAATTAATTTATAACAATGTCTCTAATGAATTGTAGAAACAGAGGAAGTTTCTGGTCGGGAACACTTTGATTATTTACTATGCTTGCAGTCTGGAGAAATGCTATGTTCTTTAATTTTGTGTATTTACTTTTTCTCAGTACCGCCACAGTGCATGGTTAACTATCTTATTAGAATTATATATAAATAAATATACTACACTTTATTCAGATCAACTATTTTCTTCTATCATTTGAAATCCAACAAAGAAGGAACCCACAATGATTAATACTGATTGTAAACTCAGGTTGTTTTAGAATCAGCTACAACAATATTAATTTATGTTCTTACAGCATATTTGTAATATACAAAATCAAAAGCAATAAGAATCTTTAAACTTGAGAATGGACAAATAAACTTTTCATAAAATGAAATATTATTTACCAAGAAAGGCTATAACTCTAATACATGGATGATCCTCAAAGCCATATTAAAAGAAAAAATAAAACGATAAAAGGTATTATACTACACAATATCAATTGCCTTAAATAACTAAAATAGTATGATCTAGGGAATAAAAAATATATAATTACATGTTGGTAAAGTCTTTAGAGAAGATATAGAAGTGATAGGGAAAAATATGCTATGTGTGCATTTGTGAGTTCTGTTTTAGAACTGATGAAATTCTTTTAGGGAAATAATATGATCAAAGCTATGATATGAAAAATATTTTAATTATAGCAAAGAAATTGTTTTAAGGTGATAGTAATAATTGAACAACTCTTCAAATATTAAAAACAATTGAATTGTACATATAAAATTGGAGAATTATATGATATGAGAATTTTACTACAACTATAAAGGATAGGATTTCTAACACTTTGACTACAGGAAGGTCAAACTATTTCAGTGGGGAGGACTGCATGAGTCCAAAACCCCAGAACCTGTTACATAAATAATTAGGCATTTGGTAAACAGATTGTATCTGTGGTAGGTACAATTCTAAGATTCTTGGACCCTGGTGCACACATATTCACAATGTTTTTTTTCATCAAAGACTAATCAGGTGTTTCTGAAAAAGGATTTCGATGATGTAATTAAAGTCTCTAATTATTTGACTCTGAGTTAATTTGAAGGAAGATTGTCTTGGGTATACCTGAACTAGTCAGTTCAGACATTAAAAGAAGTCTGATTCTTAGAGGCAGAGATTTTACTCCTGCTGTTCTTAAAGGAACAAGTGCACATAATCTGAGCAACCTGCTCTGTGGGCCACACTGTAA
This sequence comes from Ondatra zibethicus, assembly GCA_004026605.1. Lineage (NCBI taxonomy): Eukaryota > Metazoa > Chordata > Mammalia > Rodentia > Cricetidae > Ondatra > Ondatra zibethicus. The sequence goes on from PVIU01018878.1 coordinate 19,466, forward strand.
AGGCTTGAAACTGACCCTATGGTACTGCTGTGCTTTGGATGAGTCAGCAAGTAAAGGCTACTCATACTTCCTTTGCTTAGAAACTGATACTGAACTCTGATAGCAAATGGGCTGGGGAAGTATGTCCACTTACTGCAGCTGAAACCATAGCTTCTGCTTTTCTACAGATTTTATCCCATGAGACTAGTAGGGCCCAGAACTCTGAGGTGATGAGTCCATGCTATTTTATAAAATCAAAGTGTTGACAAGACTAAATTTTTTCTGGGGTTTCAAGTGATGTCTCCTACTTTTACTTTTTCTAGCTTCTCCAGGCTGTCCATATTACCTGGCAGGTAGCTCCCTCCCATTACCAATGCTAGCAATACTATAAAAATTCTCAGACTCTGACACTCAGCCTCAGCCTATCTTTTTCATTTATATGGAGTCTTAATATTGTATTTTATATTAGTTTATATTTTATTATGGTGGCAGAGTACCTAGCAAAAACAACTTATAGAAAGATGAATGTTGGTCTTTGGTTTCAGATTCCACATTCATTATAGAATATAGAATATAGAAAATGGCTCAGTCAATGGTGGCAGTGCCTCTAGCTCATCATTTTCTGTATGCTTGCAGGCATGCCACGTAATAAAACAAAAAACACCTCCCTTGTTATCTATCATTATATCGTTGTAAAAATTGAATCTAAAGATTGCTTTAGTGTACATGGAAGACTGTCTTATAGAGCAGGAAATCAATGACTACCATTACAAAGGTCCTAGAATGCCAAAGGTCTAGAGGCAAACAAAATACTAATGATCTCTTTGTTGAATGGAAAATCAATTGACCTGTTGGGTGGGGCTGATGCTCACCTTTAATCCCAGCACTTGGGAGGGAGAGGCAGAGGCAGGTGGATCTCTGTGAGTTTGAGCCCAGCCTGGTCTATAACAGCTAGTTCCAGTACAGGATCCAAAGATTCAAAGAAACTCCTTATCAAATAATCAAAAATATAAAAAAATAAAGACACACACAGAGAGAGAGAGAGAGAGAGAGAGAGAGAGCAACTGATCCATACATTTTGAGGAATGAATCCATTTATTTCTAATGGACAAGTACCTAAGCACACAGTTTAACATAAATTTCAAATGAAGAAATGTATTAGTTTAAATTTTGGTCTTATCTTGTGGAGAACTATATGAACTTCCAGTATAGCTTAGTTGTGTTCCCCTTAGCTCATTAGCAAGTACAAACACAAATAACTGTACATGGCAGGCATACCAATGTTGATTCTAATTTTATGAGAATGACTGTCTGTGTCTCTGTTTTGAAGCTTTATTAATAGCTGATTTGGAAAAAAAAGGAAGCAATTGTTTTTCTTTCCATTTATAAAAATAAAACTCTTGATAAAATTATTTCTATAACTCATTATTTACAGGCATTTTAGATTCTTTTGTGTGTGTGTTTGCCGTCTACTGAGCATTTTTTATGTAACAAAAATATCCATTCACCATGATTTAGAAATACAGCAGGCATTGATGATACATTTCCTAATATGTTATCAGGCCTTTACTTTCTCATAGTGTTTGTAAAACACTGTAAATTAAAAAAATCATAACTGGTAATATCCCCTTGGGTGATAGAATCTTAGTATGTTACTAATTAAGGAAATTCTGAAATGTTGAAGTGAAAGAGCAAAATCATCTTAAGGCATACATTCTTGAACGAATGCAATTTAATTACAACCAAGGTGTTAACACTGTGACAGAAGCAATGTGCATGAAAGATGTATTGATAAAGGTTACAGTCCTTCATGAAGGGAAGTCAGGGCAGAAACTGAAGAAAAAACTCGAAGAAGAAAACATGAAAATGGAATGCTATTTCCTGACAGCCTGCAGGTTAATTCTTAGCTAAGTTTCTTATACAAGCCAAGATTACTGGCCCACGGAATGGTTCTACCCTTAATGGGAACGGGGTCCTCCTACATGAATTAACCATCAAGACAGTCTGCTAAAATATACCCACAGGTCAATCTGATTTGGAAAATCTCTCAGGTTAGATGCCTTCTGATTTGAGTCCAGGCAGTTAGAGCAGACAGCAAACTAACTGATCATTAGTTTTGTAAAGCATTATTAGAATCCTTATGAAGTCCAGCATGAGCAGAGAATGTATTAGAATGTATCCCTATGCCTCCCTCTTATTTATATTTAGGCTTAATGTTTGTTCCATAAAACCCGATTTCCCATGTGTTTTCTGTTGTGGAACCCAGTCCTAGGTAGTCACTGAACAAGACACGTGAGGCAGTTCCTTGTCAAAGAAGTATGATTTACTGTCCTGCTTGGCAGTGTTTCATAACCTGGGTATACCCTCTATCTATAATGGATGATGTCCACTGTAAGGGAAAAAGAAATGAAGATAAACATGAGATAGCGATAGATTAAATGGAAGAAGGAGGGAAGGAAGGAAGACAAAGTAGCAAACTGGTTTAGGGCAAGGGATCAAAGTGTTGCATTTCTTTGATCCTAGCACTCAAGAGCCAGAAGCAAGCAGATCTCTGAATTCTTCTTGGCCAGCCTGATCTACAAAGAGAGTTCTAGGACAGTAAGGGCTACCCAGAGAAACTGTCTTTCAAAAAATAAACAAAACAAACAAACAAGCAAAAAAAACCAAAAAACAAAACAAAACAAAAGGCAAGCAAGAAAACAAAGGAACAGAAAGTGATCACATGATTTATTGAAGATGAATTAGTCAAATTCTATGTTATCTTTTGTAAATACATATTAGGTGGTAGGTAACCCCTCAAATTTTGTTTTTACATATTTACAACCTTTTGGTATTTCTATTTTATTGCCATGTGACAATATTTTAGAAACATTATTTGTTTTATGCTGCTTGTTTCCTTCCTCCATGAGTATTAAAGCAGTTCAAATGCTTGTAATTAGTTACCTGAGAAATCTGAATCTGCTTGTTTCAAAGGCAATGAGTGTTTTTGATAATTTTTATTCATTTTAAAGAAAGATGTTTGTTAAGAAAATTTGCTAAATTTAAAATCTAGAAGTAAAATTACTACAATCATTGTATGATTTATGCTCAATATTTCATTATTAGTCTGTACTCTAAGAAATATCTTATTTTCTGCTATGGTTTAAAAAGAATAAATGTGCTGTATCCAATGAATATAAAGCAGACTTAATGTAGCTCTTCACCCTGACATATTATATATATGAAAGCCAAACTTCACTAGATTCAGAAGGTTTTTTTTTTGTTTAGATACTATATCTGTTATTTTCACAATAAGACATTTAGTTAATATGGACCAAAACAAAACTTAGTTAACCTAATGAAGAACGTATGTGTGTTTGTGTGTTTTTCTTTAGATACAATACCACTACTGTTATTGTGTATAGACACTGGATTAAATCAATATGTGTTTCTTGAGGCAGTTGATTATTATCCTTGACTTGGACTCTTATTGAGAAACATGGTTGACTCATTATACATATATATTACGTAAAATAAATAAAATTATATATGTATACAAATACATGCCTAGAGACTGTCTAAATTTGCTTCCGGTTAAATACCAAAAATATGTTTTGCTTTTTTTTGTTGTTTCTATCTGAATTCTTCCTTTTAGAGGACTCAATGGAAATGCAAAGTTCTTAAATAAATCTTCCTCCATTTTTCTACAATGTCAAAACTAAGATATGCTACATAAAAAACTATACAGTTTTCATGATTGTTTTTGGGTGGATAAGGGTGGGACAAATTTTTGAATAACATTCCTAATTCTTAGAGTAACCATTGCAATTTGTAGTTGGATGTTCATCCATATGACAAAGTACAATAGTAGATAGGCCTGATGTTTCTTCAGGTAATCAAATGCAGCCTGGCAATAGAAGGTATGTTTCTTCTTTAGAAGATCACTTTTGTGGATTTTTACATTTAAAAAGTAATATACTGTATTATTTTCCCTCCATTGCAGTTTAATATATTTTATAATATTCATTGATGTGTGAAGCAAATTCTTTCAATTTTTCATTGTATTTTTGCTTTCTCCCTCTAATCTTAAACTTCTATTCCAGAAGTCTCTAATGGATAGACAGGTTTGTGATGATCTTCCCTCTTCAATAAGAAAGGTTTTTCTATTCTCATGTGTAAGTCACTACAATAATTGCTAGAGTGCAAAGAACTATGTGGCATTTTCTCCACTATCATGCAATTCTAATTAAAAAGGACATGGGGACTATATAAAGAAAAGGCAAAATCATACTATAATATTAAATAAATTACTGCAGGAAAAGAAATTTATGGTTTAGTAATTTAAGGGATGAATTTATGTTGTCTGTACACCAGGAAAACATCTCTCCAATTCTGTGTATGTATGCAATTTCAAGTTGTGTGTATGTGTGTATGTGCATGTGCATACTCATGTGGTGTGTGTATGTGAGCCTGTAGTATGTGTGTAAGTGTAAATGTGTGTATATATGTGTGATCCAGTGTTTGTTTGTAAATATATGTGTGAGCCAGTGTAGGGTGTATGTTTGTATCCAGGTGCTGCATTGTGTGGATGTGTGTGCAGAGGCTAGTGTCTGTGGTGTGATAAGATGCTGATAAGGACAAGAAACAAACAAACAAAAAAGCATAACATGTTTCTCATCTCCAGCATTTTTCCATTCTGTCAGTAATATAGTCTTTAGCTCCCTTGTTGATAGACCGACATTGAATCATATCAGTTAAAGAGACACAGCAGTGGTTCCAACATACTGCTAATGTAAAAGCAAAGTATAGCCTCTTAATCTACACATGGAATGTCACTCTTGATTTATCAGATGAGAGTTGTATGAAAAAGAAGCAGGTAGATATATGCATTTGTGGTTCTGTGTTTGAATCCTGAATGATTTAGAAAAAGGTTAAAGGTTTACAATGTTGGAAGTTTAAAGATGGCTTACCTATGAGGAGTACATACTTCTCTTGCAGCGGGCTTTGCTTGTTCTAGCACCCAGTATCAGGTGTCTCACAACTTCCTATGATTTCAGTGCCAGGGATCCCAATGCCTCTGGCCTGTAAGAGCAACAGGACTGTTGTGGGAGCTCCTTCCACACCTTCAGCTAATAGCCCTTAAGATGCCAGCCCACTTGGGTGTGGTCTCTTTTGCTTTAAAAAGCAGCTGAAGCCCTGCTCTTGCTCTCTTGCTTCTAGCTCCCTATTACAGCTGCTAGACTCTGCTCCTGCTCAGTGAGAGGGCTGTTGTCTAGCACAGTGATCTGTAAGATTTCTCCTTAAATAAATACAACCCTTTTATTAATCATAATTCCAAACTGGTGTGGGATTGTTTTGTGACTTATGCCTTCATCTGGTGCCCAACACACATTTGGTTTTAGAACCCCCTGGCTCTACTACTACCCGCTGCCAGCTTGGAGTGCACCTTGCTAGGCCCTCCCTCAGTGAGCCATAGCCTGTGTATGGAACCAGCAGTTCATTTGGATATAGAATTCTCCTAAGCTGTGGCTTTTCTTGCTGCAGATAGGCTGCAGTTCTTTATATTATCTTATTATTCACCTCAGAGCAGCTTCCAGTCCTCCTGCCACAACACACTGTGTGGAAATTTAGATGGAATACGGACTCTTCTGGGTGCCTGTTGTATCTTGTTATCCCTGTATTCCTGTGGCTGATCAGGGCCTACCACGGCACACACAGTTTATGATTTTATTAATACCTATTTTTTGATCTAAGCATATCTTTTAGCACTTCACACTAAAACCAGATTCATACCAGTCATGTGACTCCAACTGCATAGCTAGGCCCTGCTGGGTTAGTTTTGTAGGTGGTCTGCAACACCTACTGGCAGGTTATGGTTATTGCACCTAATCTAGCTAATTAAACCACAGGTAAGATTTAATATTCTGAATATAGATCATATTGCTAAGTTAAAAAGGCAAAATGTTAGACAACCTAGCCATCCAAGGTTTCAATAGCCTCTTACAGCATGTGTAAGGTTTATAAGACTTACATGATGTCCCTTCTACATCATTAATCTTAATTATGGGGATTAGTTTTGTCCACAATGTTTTTTTTTTTCTTAAAAAATGGTTTGACAATAGGGCTAAGAATGAAGTGTTTTTAGAAATGGTGCAGTCTTTAAAGACTGAAACCACGCTTCTGAAGAAAGAGTTTGGAAATCTGAAGAAGGATATGACTACATTTAATGGAAGACTAAGCATTCTTTAGAAGGAAACAGATGATCTGGCACATAAAACCCAATCAATGACAGTGGGTGCTGCAACATTATTTGAGAGAATTTGCACTATTGAATGTATTAATCAGACTTTGTCAAAGGGGTATGACAGATTGATAGAATGTATCTACAGGAAGGTAATATGTATGCTATAAAGATTATATGCAAGGATGAGACATTATCTCTACTGGATAGACTTCATATCTTAGAATCCTCAGTGAGGGCATTAGAGCAGAACACCGGACAGGAAATCCAGACATTACAAAAGGAGCCCATACATTTTATACTGATGCAAATAAATCAGGGAAGGCAGGTTAGAAATCAGAAGAATTAAGTAAGGTGGAACGAAGCCCTTATAATTCTGTCTAGAAGTCAGAATTATATGCTATTCTTATGATACTAAGGAATTTTAAAGAACCTCTCCATATAGTTACTGATTTGCAATATGCAGAAAGAGTTATCTTGCATATTGAAACTGCTGAATTTGTACCAGATGATACAGAATTGACTTTATTATTAATCCAGGGGCAAGACATAATCAGGAATAGGTTTTTTCCTAAATGCATAACACACATCCGATCCCATACAGGTCTTCCAGGTCCTCTATCAAAAGGTAATGCAGAAATTGATCAATTATTGATTGGGAGTGTGTTTCAGGCCTAGGGATCTCATTTAAAAAATCATGTCAATAGCAAAGTTTTTTTTCTATATACTTTTATTTTTTCCATTCAAAAAAAATAAAATTTTTACATTTCCTCCCCTTCTCCCAGTCACCTCTGCTCCCTCACCCCTCCTCCTTCCCCTGTTTCCATAAAAGATGGCATGGTACCCTGCCCTGTGGGAAGTCCAAGGTCCTCCCCCCTCTATCCTCGCCTAGGAAGGTGTGCATCCAAATAGACTAGGTTCCCAAAAAGATAATACAGGCAGAAGAGATAGGTCCTGGTGTCATTGTTGATGGCTTCTCAGTCTGCCCCCATTGGCAGCCACATTCAGAGAGTCCAGTTTGATCATATGATCGTTCAGTACCAGTCCAGCTGTATTTGGTGAACTCCCATTAGTTCAAGCACACTGTCTCAGTGGGTGGAAAAGCCCGTCACGGTCCTAACTTCCTTGCTCCTCTTCTCCCACATTCTGCCCTTCGACTAGACCTTGGGAGCTCATTCCATTGCTCTGATGTGAATGTGGGTCTCTGTCTCTACCTCCATCCGTCGGACAAAATTTTTATGGTGGTGATCAAGATATTCATCATGTAACTCTGGGACAAGGCTAGTACTGGCACCCTCTCCTCTGCTGCTCAAATACGTAGCTGGGGACATCCCCGTGGACACCTGGGATCCCCTCCTGGGCCAAGTATCTTGCCGCTCCTAAAATGACTCCCTTAATGTAGATATCTTATTCCCTTCTCCAATATCCACCTTTCTTCCACCTCCAGCCTCCCACTCCCCCAAGCTCTCTCCAGACCTTCCCTTCTCCCTTCTCCTTCCCCTTCTCCCTTTCCTTCACCCCCATACCCCCACCTATATCCCTGCCCCCATGCTTCCAACTTTTGCCTGATGATCTTGTTTGCTTACAGCTTCCAAGAGGATCTGTATATGCTTTCTTTGGGTTCACCTTGCTATTCAGCTTATCTGGGCTTATGAGGTAAGTGCTTAGTGTCCTTTGTTTTATGCCTAGGGTCAACTAATGAGGGAGTACATACCATAATCATCTTTCTGGGTTTGAGTTACCTCACTCAGGATAGGGTTTTCTATTTGCATCCATTTGCATGCAAAATTCAAGATGTCATTGTTTTTTACCGCTGAGTAGTATTCTAATGTGTATATAATCCACGTTTCTTGATCCATTCTTCCATTGAGGGGCACTTAGGGTGTTTCCAGGTTCTGGCTATTACAAACAATGCTGTTAAGAACATAGTTGCACAAATGCTTTTGTAGTATAATTGGACTTCTCTTGGGTATATTCCCAAGAGTGGTATTGCTGGATCCTGAGGTAGGTTGATTCCCAATGTCCGGAAAACTGCCACACTGATTTCCAAAGAGGTTGTACAAGTTTGCATTCCCACCAGCAATGGATGAGTGTTCCCCTTACTCCACATCCTCTCCAACATAGGCATCGTTGGTGTTTTTGATTTTAGCCATTCTGACAGGTGTATGATGGTATCTCAATGTTATTTTGATTTGCATTTCTCTGATGACTAAGGAAGTTGACAATGACCTTAAGAATCTTTTGGCCATTTGAACTTCTTCTGTTGAGAATTCTCTATTCAGATCCTTACCCCCATTTTTTAATTGGGGTATTTAGAATTTTAACGTCTAGTTTCTTGAGATCTTTGTATATTTTGGACATCAGAGCTTGGTCTGATGTGGGGTCAGTGATGATTTTCTCCCATTCAGTAGGATGCCTTTTTGTCTTAATGACTGTGTCTTTTACATTAGAGAAGCGTCTCATTTTCCGGAGGTCCCATTTGTTCATTGTTGCTCTTATTGTCTGTGCCATTGGGGTTTTACACAAGAAGTGGTCTCCGGTGCCCACATATTGCAAACTACTTCCCACTTTCTCTTCTATCAGGTTCAGTGTGGTCAGAATTATGTTGAGGTCTTTAATCCATTTGGATTTGAGTTTTGTGCATGGTGATAGATAAGGGTCTAATTTCATTCTCCTACAGGTTGACATCCAGTTATGCCAGCATCATTTGTTAAAAATGCTTTCATTCTTCCATTGTATGACTTTAGCCTCTTTGTCAAATATGAGGTGTTGAAAGATTTGTGGATTAATATCCGGGTCTTCGATTCGATTCCATTGGCCAACATCTCTGTTTTTATGCCAATACCAAGCTGTTTTCATTACTGTAGCTCTGTAATAGAGTATGAAATCAGGGATGGTAATGCCTCCTGCAGTTCCTTTATTGTATAGGATTGTTTTGGCTATCCTGGGCTTTTTGTTTTTCCATATAAAGTTAGTTATTGTACTGTCCAGGTCTATGAAGAATTTTGTTGGGATTTTGATGGGGATTGCATTGAATCTATAGATTGCCTTTGGCAGAAGTGCCATTTTTACTATATTGATCCTACCAATCCAGGAGCATGGGAGATCCTTCCATTTTCTGGTATCCTCTTAGATTTCTTTCTTCAAGGTCTTAAAGTTCTTGTCAAATAGATCTTTTACTTCTTTGGTTAGTGTTACCCCAAGATACTTTATGGTATTTGTGGCTATTGTGAAAGGTGATGTTTCTCTGATTTCTCTCTCTGTTTCTTTATTCTTTGTTAATAGGAGTGCTACTGATTTTTTTTATTTGATCTTGTATCCTGCCACATCACTGAAGGTATTTATCACCTGTAGAAGTTCTTTGGTAGAGTTTTTGAGGTCACTTATGTACACTATCATATCATCTGCAAATAACGAAAGTTTGGCTTCTTCCTTTCCAATTCGAATCCCCATGACCTCCTTATTCAGTCTTATAGCTATTGCTAGAACTTTAAGCACTATATTAAAGAGATATGGGGAGAGTGGGCAGCCCTGTCTTTTTCCTGATTTTAGTGAAATCATTTTGAGTTTCTCTCCATTTAATTTGATGGTAGCTGTCGGCTTGCTGTATATTGCTTTTATTATATTTAGATATGAAGCCTGTATCCATAATCTCTCCAAGATCTTTATCATAAATGGGTGTTGAATTTTGTCAAATGCTTTTTCAGCATCTAATGAAATGATCATGTGTTTTTTTTCTTTCAGTTTGTTTATATGATGGATTACATTGATAGATTTCTGTATGTTGAACTAGCCCTGCAGCTCTGAGATGAAGCCTACTTGATCATAATGGATGATTTCTTTAACATGTTCTTGGATTCGGTTTGCCAATATTTTATTGAGAATTTTTGCATCAAAGTTCATGAGTCTGATTGGTCTGTAATTCTCTTTCTTGGTTGTGTCTTTGTGTGATTTTGGTATCAGGGTAACTGTAGCTTTACAAAAAGAGTTTGGCAATGACCCTTCTGTTTCTATTATGCAAAAAAACTTTAAGGAGTATAGGTATTAGCTCTTCTCAGAAGTTCTGGTAGAATTCTGCATTAAAACCATCTGGTCCTGGGCTTTTTTTGGTTGGGAGATTTTTGATGACAGCTTCTATTTCCTTGCGACTTATAGGTCTTTTTAAATTGTTCACCTTGTCTTGATTTAATTTCGGTATATGGTATTTATCTAAAAAACTGTCCATTTCTTTTACATTTTCCAATTTTGTGGCATACAGGCTTTTGTAGTAAGACCTAATGATTCTCTGAATTTCCTCAGTGTCTGTTGTTATGTCCCCCTTTCCATTTCTGATCTTGTTAACGTGAGTGTTCTCTCTCTGCCTTTTGATTATTTTGATAGGGGTTTGTCGATCTTGTTGATTTTCTCAAGGAACCAGGTCTTTGTTTCATTGATTCTTTGGATTGCTTTCTGTGTGTCTATTTTGTTGATTTCAGCCCTCAGTTTGGTTATTTCCAGTCTTTTTCTCCTCCTGGGTGAGTCTGCTTCTTTTTTTTCCTAGAGCTTTCAGGTAGGCTGTTAAGTCACTAATGTGTGCTTTCTCCATTTTCTTTATGTGGGCACTAAGTGCTGTGAACTTTCCTCTTAGCACTGCTTTCATAGTGTCTCATAGGTTGGGGTATATTGTGTCTTCATTTTTGTTGAATTCAAGAAAGACTTTAATTTCTGTCTTTATTTCTTCCTTGACCCAGGAGTGGTTCAGTAGGTGACTATTCAGTTTCCATGAGTTTGTAGGCTTTCTGGGGGTGGAATTGTTCTTAAATTCTAACTTTACTCCATGATGATCCGATAACACAAAGGTGGTTACTCCAATTTTTTTGTATCTGTGGATGTATGCTTTGTTACTGAGTATGTGATCAATTTTTGAGAAGGTTCCATGAGATGCTGAGAAGAAGGTATATTCTTTCCTGTTTGGGTGGAATGTTCTATAGATGTCTATTAAGTCCATTTTATTCATTACATCTGTTAGTTCTCTTATTTCTCTGTTAAGTTTCTGTGTGGTTGACCTGTCCATTGGTGAGAGTGGAGTGTTGAAATCTCCTACTATTAGTGTGTTGGGTTTGATATGTGCTTTGAGTTCTAGTAATGTTTCTCCATTGATGGTGAATGAAAGCTTTGCTGGGTATAGTAGTCTGGCTTGCATCCATGGTCTGTTAGTGTCTGCAGCACATCTATCCAAGACCTTCTGGCTTTCATGATTTTCATAGAGAAGTCAGGTATAATTCTGACATCTTTACCTTTATATGTTACTTGGCCTTTTCCTTTGCAGCTCTTTGTATTCTTTCTTTATTCTGTAGGTTTATGTTTTGATTATTATATGCCAAGGGGATTTTTTTTATCCAGTCTATTCGGTGTTCTGTATGCTTCTTGTACCTTCATAGGCATATCTGATTTTAGGTTGGGAATGTTTTCTTGAAAAACCAAAAAAAAAAAAAAGAAAAAAAGAACACTGAGAAAAATGGCAAACTATGCAATATTCAAATGAAAAATCTACATTTTATAAAAGTGTATTAATGAAGTATAAATTTGAAAATAAATGAAATTAAATGACAAGATTCAGAGTTAGACTTTTCCACTATTTTTATTCTTTATCAAGAGGGTTTATGTAGAACCTTTAATTTTACTCATAGATAATATTCATGATTTTAATGTTATTCCATACATTTTGTAATTTAACAATAAGATGGAAAATTTACTAAAATAATTAACAAATACTCCAAACAACACTTTGCAATTCAGAGAACCCAAATTTTATGGATTGTGTTTGTAGGGACTTATTCCCCTGCAGAATAACAGGAGTGTATCTTTGAATGACTGGATCCATAAATAATAAAGAAAAATATTCAAGGCCCTTGTCTAAAATTTGTAACATTTGCACCCAACTGTTTGACATCCTTCTTTATACTATAAATTATATCTAAAACACTTATTATATCTAATGTGATAAATGACTACATACATAGTTGCTATATATTTTTTAGGTACATTTTACATAGAGTTTTGTATAACTTAGATGTATTTGACCCTCCAAATTTGTCATTCCTTTACAATGAAAAATTTCCAGTTCAATTCATCTGGCTTTGTTAAATATATACTATAAAATAATGTTTGATTTCTGACATATTGGGAAAATTATTGAAAAATACCAATTTAAGAACATTTTCAATTAGAGTTAGGTGAATCCACAGTTGCAGGAAAATGTATGCAACAGGGTAGATACTATGTTTTCATTTGATGAATACACATTTTCATTAAAGTTTTAATGATTTTTCTCAAGTCCCAGATCATCTTGCTGCATTCTATTCCAAGTTAAACAAAGTACTTTTTCCTGCATGGTTAAAATCATGTTCAAGATCCTAATTTTACACTGCTTAGCTTGGTGTATTTCTTTTGTTTTCTGTATTAGAATCCTTCTCATTTATCTGATATTTTTAACTCTTTTCTTGAAGTCTTCTTACTCAAAAATAAACTAAAAACTATAAGTAAAGAAAACATTTATAAATATTATATAATTTATTTATATTAAAATGACTGGACAGTCATTTTAGATCACCTGGGCTTTCTATGAGGACCCTCTCTACAAGAAGATTGGAATAGCAACTTAACAACAAAACTCAATATACCTAATATTTCATTCACAACTGAGCTGTGTTAGTTGCTGGTAAAAAGTGTAAAAGCAGACTTTCAGTGAGGTTTCTAGTGATCTCATATATTGTCCACAGTGAGAGAGTTAAACATCCCCTCTTCATTCTGAAGACATACTGCTTCTGAAATCTCTACTATACCATAAGTAATAAACCACTATGAATTTACTATAAGAACATAATTTTAATGATTTTAGTACCTTGAGCCTATGATATCTATTAATTTATGAAATTTATATGAGGTAAGCCTAAGCATGTATAAAGAAGCACACAATTAGTTTGAAAACAGGTATGTTTTTTTCTATTACATATATCCTAAGCTATATTCATAAGAGTGTTCATGTCTCAAAAGCTGCAAAATAATCTGTACTGTATTGTTATGAATTGGATCTAGGTTGTGTCCCAAAGGATCAATTATGGAAAGATTAGTCCTCCCAATGCTACAGAATTCAGATATAGGTCTCTTGGAAAGTGGACTTTCCAAAAAATGTTGATCATGAAGACTCTGATATTACCAACTTTACTGACAATAGGTATTAGACTTTAGAAAATGGGACCCTGATGGAGGAAGGAGGTACTGGTAACAAGCCCTGGTAAAGAATATTTTGTCTCTATTACCTTCTACTTGGTTCCAATAGGTGAGCAAGTTTAAATTCCAAACCTTCTGCCATGCTTCTCTGTCTCTTTACACTCTCAGAAACAATGAAGCCTCATGACCATATTTAAAAGCTTTCAAGCATAAAGCCTAACAAATATTCTTGTAAGATTTTTAAGTTGAGAAATTGTTAGTGTAAATGAAGACTAACACAAATTAAATAGCCCCTAAAAACTAAAGGTAAAGTACAATCTAAAATGAAATCTCTGACATGCCAGAAAGTGGAAAATTCCTACACACAGTATATGATATATGGAACAGTATCATTATTAAATTATTATTTATCTAGAATGTGATGTGCATTACAAGTTGTCCATTAAAGAGTGAACATGGAAGGGCACTTCCATTTTAGATAAGCCCATATGATTTTATGGTTAATAATAAGACCCAAAGTAAGGAATATTAATGACAGTCATTGTCATTTTAGTTTTTCCTCAGTAGACTTAGATATTGAGATGACAATTGTTTCAAATAGCTTTATTCAAAAGAAACTTAAACTTAGTCGTATAAGTAGAGGCATTCTCTATATTGGAACAATGCTATAAACATTTTTGAACAAATGCTTTTGTAATATGGTTGAGGAACTTTTGGGTATATTCCCAAGGGTAGTATTGCTGGAACCTGAGGTAAGTTGATTCCCAGTTTTCTGAGAAACCAACACACTGATTTCCAAAGTGGTTGCACAAGTTTGCATTTCCGTGAGCAATGGATGAGTGTTCCTCTTACTTCACATCCTCTCCTATATAAGCTATCATTAGTGTTTTTGATCTCAGCCATTCTGACATGTGTAAGATGATATCTCAGAGTTGTTTTGAATTACATTTCCCTGATAGCTAAGGATGTTGAACATTCCCTTAAGTATCTTTTGGCCATTTGAGATTCTTTTTGAAAATTCTCTGTTTAGTTCACTTTAATTGGGTTATTTAGAATTTTAATGTCTAATTTCTTGTGTTCTTTATATACTTTGGAGATCAGTCCTTTGTCTGATGTGGGGTTGGTGAAGATCTTTTCCCATTTAGAAGGCTGCCTTTTTGTCTTATTGAGTGTGTCCTTTGCTTTACAGAAGCATCTCGGTTTCCGATTTATTTATTGTTGCTCTCAGTGTCTGTGCTACTGGGAATATATTTAGAAAGTGGTCTCCTATCCCCATGCATTGAACACTACTTCTGAATTTTTCTCCTATCAGGTTCAGTGTGGTAGGATTTTTATTGAGGTATTTAGTCCATTTGGACTTGAGTTTGTTGCATGGTGATAGATATGGATCTATTTTCATTCTTCTACATGTTAACATCCAGTTATATAAGCACCATTTGCTGAAGATACTTTTATTTTCCATTGTATAATTTTAGCTTCTTTGTCAAAAATCAATAGTTCATAGGTGTGTGGATTTATATCTGGATCTTCAATTTGATTCCATTTGTCAACCTCTATGTTTTTATGCCAATACCAAGGTGTTTTCATTACTGTAGCTCTGTGATAGAGCTTGATGTCAGGGATGGTGATGCCTCTTAAAGTTGCTTTATTGTACAGGATTATTTTGTCTATCTTGGGTTTTTTGTTTTCCTTATGAAATGGATTATTTTTCTTTCAAGCTTTGTGAAGTATGTTATTGGGATTTTGATGGGGATTGTATTGAATCTATAGATTGCTTTTGGTAGGATTGCCATTTTTCCTTTGTTGATCCTACCTACCCAAAAGCATGGAAGCTCTTTCCATTTTTTGGGTAGCTTCTTCAACTTCTTTCTTCAAAGACTTAAAGTTCTTGTCAAATAGGTCTTTCACTTTTTTGGTTAGTGTTAACCGAAGATATTTTGTGTTATTTGTGGCTATTGTGAAAAATGATGTTTCTCTGATTTCAGTCTTAGCTTCTTTATCATTTGTGTCTAGGAAGAATGGTTATTTTTTTTGAGTTGATCTTGTATCCCACCACATTACTGAGGGTGTTTATTAGCTGTAGGAGTTCTCTGGTAGAGTTTTTGTTGTCACTTATACACATTATCCTATCATCTGCAAATAAGAAAGTTAGACTTCTTCCTTTCCTATTTAAATCCCCTTGATATCCTTATGTTGTCTTATTGCTATTGCTAAATCTTCAAGATCTCTGTTGAAGAGATATGGAGAGAGTGGACAGCCTTGTCTTGTTTCTGATTTTAGTGAAATCACTTTGAATTTCTCTCTGTTTATTTTCATGTTAGCTGTCAGCTTGCTGTGTATTGCTTTCATTATATTTAGATATGATCATTGTTTCCCTAATCTCCAAGACCTTTATCATGAAGTGGTGGTGAACATTTTCAAATGCTTTTTCAGCATCTAATGAAATGACCATATTTTTTTTTCTTTCAGTTTATTTATATGATGGATTACATTGATAGATATCTGTATGTTGAACCAGCCCTGCATCTCTGGGATGAAGCCTACTTAATTATGATGGATGATTTTTTATGTGTTCTTGGATTCAGCAGAAGACTGGATACCATTTTTGTATCCATTCTCTTAGCTTGTGTCTTTTATAGGTGAATTGAGTCCATTAATATTGAGTGATATTAATGACCAGTAGTTGTTAATTCCTGTTATTTTTCAGTAGTATTGTTTGTGTGTTTCCCTTTTTTTGGGATATGCTGGTGGGAGTTATCAGATGCCTGTATTTTTGTGGGTGCCCTTAGCTTTTCTGGTTTGAGGTTTTCCTTCTAGTACTTTCTATAAGGCTGGGTTTGTAGAAACATATTTTTTAAATCTGTGTCATGAAATATCTTGTTTTTTCCATCAATGGTGAGTGAAAGTTTTGCTGCATAGAGTTGTCTGGGCTTCCTTCTATGGTCTCTTAGTGATTTCAGCACATCTGTTTAGGACCTTCTGGCTTTCATGGTTTCCATTGAGAAGTCAGATGTAACTGATAGGTTTGTCTTTATATGTTACCGGACCCTTTTCCATTAAAGCTTTTAATATTTTTTCTCTATTCTGTATGTTTTGAGTTTTTATTCTTATATGCTGAGGGTATTTTTTTTAATCTTTTCTAGTTGGTGTTCTGTAGGATTCTTGTACCTTCATAGGAATATCTTTCTTTAGGTTGGGAAAGTTTTCTTCTATAATTTTGCTAAATATATTATCTGTGCCATTGAGCTGGAGTTCTCCCTCTTCTACCCCTATTATTTTTAAGGCTGGTCTTTATATGGTGTCTCAGATTTCCTGGATATTTTGTGTTAAGAATTTGTTTGATTTAATGTTTTCTTTGATGTATGAGTTTATTTCCTCTATAGTATCTTCAGTGCCCAAGATTCTTTTTTCTATCTCTTGTATTCTGTTGGTTATACTTGTCTCTGTAGTTCCTGTTTAGTACCCAAATTTTCCATATCCAGAATTCCCTCAGTTTTTGTGTTTTCTTTATTACCTCTATTTTAGTCTTCAAGTCTTGAACTGTTTGCTTCATCTGTTTATTTTTTTCTAGGTTTTCTTATGTTTCTTTGAAGGATTTATAATTTTTTCCAACTTTTTGTTTATCTTCTATTCCATTTCCTTAAGGGAGTTTTTCACTTCCTCTTTAAAGGTCTCCATAATTTTATAAACTTACATTTTAAGTCATTTTCTTCTACTTCTTCTGGGTTAAGATGATCAAGTCTTCCTGTTCTACTGGAGAGGCCCTAGAGAGTGGGGCATCCTGCTGTGTGACTGTTCACTCACCTCTTAAGCCCCTCAGTATTGGAACAACTGTGTTTCTTAGTTACACCAAGGTTGCAGAAGGATAGGCAGGTTTGGGTGTGGGTTTAGCTAGTAGTTTGGATGGCAGCTGAATGGGTTAGGGGTTGGTGGGATCCTAGATGCAGGAAACTCCCTGCTGGCTAGCTAGAAAAGTCAAGGGAGTTGGGGGAGGGCCTCATGGTTTTGTCCCACTGGGGACATCATAGAGAAAGGAGTGTCCCACAGTGTGGCTGTTCCCTTACCTCTTATGTCCCCTCAGTATTGGAGCAAGCTGTGTTTCAGAGATCCACCATGGTTGTAGGAGGACAGGCAGCCCAAAAGCTGAACAAAAAGTAGCACTATCACAATCATGATGTCATATCAATTTGGTAGAATCCTTGTTGTGGGGCCCCATCTTCTTCATGGAACTTCAATGATTACTGCAGGAAGTTTTATTATTAAGTGTGGAAAACTTAAACATTATTTATTTTGTCATTAATTCAAAGAAAGATATGATAAAGACAGAAATATTTATGAAAAGAAGTAAAATTTTTCCTAAATTCTTTCTTCTTTCTGTCCCATACCAGATAACTCCTGACATGAGACAGAAGTTCTAAATTTATCTTTAAACAACATGCTTGAATTTAGAGAAGGATTGCAATTGGCTAACTCCAAACACAGCTTTAATTTTTAAGTACAGACATATACATAATTAGGTAATGAAATTATATCCTGCAGATAATATATCATCATAAGTCAGATTTCTCTTGGCTTGGTGATTCTTTCTAGATAGCTATCTTTTCATCTTTAGGTATCTAGATATTGAAGGTCTCTGGACTTTTTGAAGATGAACATTTTCCTGCAAATACAAGGACAGAAACCTGACCCACCATTATGAGGTTTCATTACCACATGTATTATTGTCACCTCTGTGGGTCAGCTGTCACTTCTGTTTTTCAAGAGGTTTCTCTTTTTCAAACTGAAT
Source organism: Ondatra zibethicus (assembly GCA_004026605.1). Taxonomy (NCBI): domain Eukaryota; kingdom Metazoa; phylum Chordata; class Mammalia; order Rodentia; family Cricetidae; genus Ondatra; species Ondatra zibethicus. The sequence goes on from PVIU01018878.1 coordinate 37,663, forward strand.
CTTTATTAATTTTGATGGTATCCATAACATTTCTTCTCCTGTGGAAACAAAGCAAATTCCCTTCCCCAATGTACCACATTTGCTCTTTTCCATTCTGAGGTCAATACCTCCTTGAAATACACTGGCTGAATTGATATGGAAGTGTTTTCTATTGTCCAATGTCTCTCTGCTGCAGTTGTGTCTTTCTAATGAGTGTTTAAAAAAATTAAAGGTTAAGAA
>PVIU01018879.1:0-37926 GCA_004026605.1 Ondatra zibethicus
AACAAACAAACAAACAAACAAACAGAAAAGATTATTTACTTTCATGTGTGTGGGTATGTGCATATTTTACCTAGTATGCCTGTGTAGCACTTCTGTGTCTGGTGCCCACAGAGACTGGAAGAGAGTGTCAGACTCCCTGGAACTGGAGTTGTAGACAGTTGTGAGCCACCATGGGTGCTGGGAATGGAATCCAGGTTCTATCCTCTGGAAGGGCAGCCAGTGCTCTTAACCCCTGAGGCATCTTTCAGGCCCTTAACCACACATTCTTTTCAAACTCCACACTCCAAGTCCAGCGCCAACAATCCAAGCCTAGATACAGAGGCCACCCTGGGTTGTATTATTTACTTTATATACGAAAATGGTTGTGGCAGTAACAGGTAGTCTGGCAGGTACAGAGAAGAAGAGTACCTGAGAGTGATATTTGCTAAACTTCAGAAAGAGAGGAGGGATGTCCTTAGGCCATGGGAGCAGGATGTCACCCAGGGTAGATAAGAGGGCACCTTGCATGTAGAGAACTAAATAATTACAAGCAAGGGCAGACTTGGCCTGACCTGTATAATCCCCATGAGCCTACAGCTCTACACAGTGTCAGAGATGATGTTGTCCCCTCTGCCGGGGACTGGCCTCCCCCTGTTGGAGGTAACAGTCCCGGAGCTGGCTAGTCTCCCACCAACTGAAAATCCTGTTAGGCAGGACTCATTTCTGCAACCCCTACCCCCAGCTGGTGCGGGAGAATTGTCTGTATTCTGTCAATCATGATTTAAATAAACGCTGATTGGCCATTAGCCAGGATGTATAGGTGGAACAACCAAACAGGAAGTAGAGGCGGAGCAGGGAGAATAGGAGAATTCTGGGAAGCAGGAAGCTCTCTCGGCACTCCTGCCCAGACTACCGAAGAAGCAGGATGTGACCTGCCCTGCTGAAAAAGGTACTGAGCCATGTGACTAACATAGATAAGAATAATGGGTTAATATAACTTATAAGAACTAATACTTAGCCTGAGCTAATGGGCCAATCAGTTTATAATCTTCTGGAGACCTCTGTGTGATTTTCTTTGGGACCTAATGACTGTGGGACCTGGTGGGAGGACAGAAACCAACCAGACCCTCATGTTACACCCAGCCCCAGCTAGCTGCTTGCCCCTGATAAATGATCAAGAAATACTTATAGTTTTCAGCTTTATTAATTTTATATGCCCAGGCCAATTGTATAATCAGATGTTATAGAGGAAAGAGCTGTGGTTTAAAGACTGGAGAGGGACAGGGGGAAATGGGTAGATATGGGGCAGGCCCTGACTCCCTCATTGTCTTAACTTAGATATGGCCCTGGAACCTGTGCCTGCGTGAGAGGTCCTGTAGTAATGACAGTGAGAAATTAAGGCACAGTAACGACGCATGGGTAGTAAGCACAGTGTAGACACTCAGCACACATAGCCTGGGTCTGTCCATCACACAGGGTGGAGGAGGCTATTCCATTGTGCAGACTTTCACCCAGGAAGGAAATGTCCAGGGTGGTTTGAGTATAAACCTAGGCTGTGGGTCTTATCTAGACCAGCATCTAAACCCCAGCTCTGCCACACATTGGCCTTGTGGCCAAAGGATACTTTATAGGGACACATGAGTATTAAAGGAATTGGGTTTGCCATGTGACTCATTCCTGCTTTGTACGATCCCCAGTCAGACAAAAAAAAATGTCAATTCCTAGCAGCTGGATGCTACCATTAAAAGGATAAATGATGCTTAATAGATAAACTTTGGAGGGCAGTGCCCTGCGTGCGATGGTATTTCAGTAGGGGAATTCTCTAGAGTGCAGAATAGATTTCCGTACCTGAAGATAAAAATGGGAGGAAATTAGCTGGGAATTTAGGTTAGCGGCGCTCAGTGGAGTGTTTGTCTAGAATGCATGAAGCCTCTCACACTACATAAACTGGGCATGGCGATTCACACCTGGAATCCCAGCGTTTGGAGGTAGAGATGGGGATCGGAAATTCAAGGTTTTCTTTCACTTCTAAGTTCAGGGTCATCTTGAAATTCATGAACATTAAGTAATATTGAAATTTATATAATTAAATTAAAAATGAAATAAATAATTAAATAATGAAATATTTTAAAACAGTAAATAAATAGTATGATTGTTACTGAGCCTCAAGGATGAACAAGGGAAGAAGAAAAACGCTGTCTGTGCTTTGAGGAGCTGGAAATCTGGGGGCAGAGTTCACTGTCCCCTGAGTACCACGGTTGCAGATGTGAATGAGGTAGCCCAGGCTGCAGGGTGGCAGGAAGCATCTCTGATGTGCCAAGGCCTCTGGGAAGGAGACAACCAGTGTGGCTCTGGGTGGGAGGTGAGGCTATCAAGGAAAGGAGATGTACAGGGTGGAGGGAGCCAGAACAAGACTTTGCCCTGCAGTGCATCTTAAGTGGCAAAGGGGGGTGATGAGCCACACTGCACAGAGCCCCGCGTGCCTGGGCACTGACTGAGCTGGCTGGACTGAGGCAGGGACACAAAGTGATGGCCCAGGAGCCCTGATCACTGTTATTACCCACAAGACCACTGATAAGGTAAGAATTGGGATTGTGGTAGGCCTAAGATTGGAAGAATCAGGCACTGTTCGGGGAGACTTGTGCATGAAGCCGTGGTTGCAGCCACTGGACTGGGGTTTTGGATAAGGCACCATGCTAGAAGGACCAGGGCCAGGGCTGGGAGAGTGGGAAGAGAGAACCAAGGCAGGGGCTCTGTCTTATGAACCGAGTCAACAAAGCAGCCAGGGAAGAGGGGCCACCCGTAATGACCCAGCATCTGAGGATAATATAGGCAAATCTTTGGAGATTTTATAGGAAGCTCCAATGTGACCTCTGCTGAGGGATCTTTCCGACCACACTGCCCAGTAGCCCCACCCATACCCACTTCCAGTCTCCAGCCACAGACTTTCCCTTGTGGCCCTCGCTATCACCTGAAAGGGTCCCATTTGTTCACTGTCTGCTGAATATTGATATTGGCCCTGGAAAGCCCAGCCCTGGGACACGTTGCACCCCCAGTCCACCCCCACCCCATACTGCCCCACCCCGCTGTGTCCACTCAGCTCCAGGACTGAGACGTTACAGACGCTTGCTTTGTGCTGAGGAGCGCACGGAGCAGTGGAAGACACGGAGCCACGGGCCCAGAGCCCACAGTAGAGGTGGAGCGTCAGCACGAGTGCAAATGGATCTCGGTGGGCTGAGTGCTCCAGGTTCAGAAAGAGCCATTCAGGAAAGGGGGGTGCGCCTGGGTAAGCTGGGTGAGGGGGCCACCTGGAGGCGCCACACTGGCAGCTGGGTACTAGGGGATGGAACTCATGTGGCAAGAGGAGGTTAGACTGGGAAAAGAGGCTGGGGGCCTGACAAGCAGTCCCAACGCTGCTGCTGCGGCGGCTTCTGCTGCTGCTGGGGAGCTACGGACTTTATTCCTTGGATTGAGAAAGCTGTTTCTAAGCAAGGGGGTGATTGGATTAGATCCCTGATTTATGAAGATCAAACTGGTTGGGTGTGGAGGATGGACTAGAGAAGGGAGAGTCAGGGAGCAGAGAGACCAGGGAAAAGCCATGTCTGAGCAAGAGGTGACCTGGCCTGTGCTGAGGCAGGGCCATGGGTCTTGGGGGCGGGGCCTGGACAGTGGCATGAAGACCAGAGAGAGGCCATGGGCCATACTTCCCCATGGATAAAACTAGCCCAGACAAAAGGTTGGGTATCTGGGAAGACTTTGGCCATTTGAACGCTCAGGAGAGCATATTGTTCTGACAGGAGAGTATGTCAGCTTCTTGATTTAGTTAGCAGCCGGAAGGCAAAGAAAGAGGGAAGTCGGCTGACTCAAACTGGCACCAGATACCTCCTCCCAGTCCCCCAGATGGCAGGAGTGCCCCCATCTGACAGAAGGAAACCCCAGGCTAGTCCCCGACTTGAAGCCTTTAGTGCATGGCGGGCCTGTAGTCATCTGCACTCAGCTGTGCTCCATAAGGAAGCTGCCCTAGACCCGGCTCTAAATGGTTAGGGATTTCTTCAGGGACTATGTACAAAAGAAGGCAGCTTGGGGCAGCAGAGCAGACTGCAAAAGGCTGAAAGGCAGGTAGGGTGCAGGAATGGGCAAGGCATTCTAGGCCTTGCGGTTGTGCTCAAACAAACAAGAGCCCAGTCACCAGCCTCTCTCCAGACCTAACTCATTCCCAACAGCCCTTCTGAGTCACTTCCCCAACCAGGCTTCCAGTAAGTGCGTGACAGGATGGACCTTTAGGGAATGTGAAGATTTTCTTTAAATGCAACAATCAAAGTGCCACCCAAAGCTGCAAGAGATGTGTGCTTGCTCTTTTCTTTCTGATTGCATATTTGAGACAGTGTCTCACTCTATAGCCCAGGCTGCCCTGATGTTCAAAATCCTCCTGCCTCCGCCCCACGAGTACTGAGATTGTAGGCATGTGACACCCCATCAAGCTAGACCACTCTTTAATAGGTGGTCCTCAGGGCACATCCTTGTCTTGGCCATTTTAGGCCTTTGTTCTGGACTCAGAACTAAGCTAGAATCAGTCTTCTACTGAGATGCCTGTAAAAGGCAGATAACAGTCATTCTGTGTCATCTACCTACTGGGAGTGGTGGTCGAGGTGAGGCCTGTGAAAGGCCCCATAGGCTTCATTTCCGAGGGAACACTTAGTACCAAGACAGTCCTTATGGAAAACACTGGAGCCCGAGCAGGTGCCTGGGTGACTCAGCCCACCAAAGATTGGTGGCTTCACTAGTGGCAGCAGACAGAGCAGTAAACTGGGAAAAACTCTTCTCTGCTGCCATCGCGTGTCCACTGGGGAAATAACTGTCTAGCAGAGGTTAAGCATCTTTTCCCCAAAGGCTCCTGAACCAAGGACCAGTGGACATGCGGGGCCTGCCCATGCCCTGCATGCTGGCAGATGCTTGCTGGCAGGTGGACTTAGTGAGGTGAGATTTTCATGGGGCCTAGCACATCCTAAATGTACCTTCAGGCTCTGACTTTTTCCTGCTGTATGCCACCCCTGTCCTCTTGGTCCCCTAGGGAAGTTTCTGAGTCAACAGGGTGCTTTAGCCTCTTTGAGTTACTATATCAGGGGTGAAAACTAAAAATTTATTTTGCAGGTAAAGGGGAAGGCCAGAAGAGACAAAGGAAGCCAAGAAGCTGAGCAGAATGAATGAATGAAGCCAAGAAGCTGGTCATTGAATGAACAGAGAAGCCTGCAGCCCCTTGGGAACACAGAGGCAGGAGGATCCCAGGCCTGGCCTCAGGCTGGGGCGGACAGGGTTGCAGAGACTCAGCTCCAGGTACAACACTTGCAAGAGTCACTAAACACCAAGTCTGGGGGACAGCTCTGCTGGAACAGCCATCCCCATGCACAGCTGTAGTAACTGGATTTGTCTCCAGGGTTGGGGTAGAGCCCATCAGCTTTGCCCAGGCAGAAGGTATCTAGCCCTGGGCTGGGTCCCTGCTCTGGCTCAGGAGCTTCCTGTTCAGGGCTTCTTAGAAGCATATGTGGAAAACCTAGAAAGACAATGAAGATACCACCAGTACTGGCCCAACAGATTCCAAACCACACACCAACACACGGCAACAGCCACACGCGGCAGAAGCCCAGCTCCCCACACCACATCCAGACCGCAGCCATGACTGCTGGGTACTGCCTGGAAGACAACCTGGGCAACAGAGTAGTAGGCAGCCGGGGACTACATACTAGCTGTGACACCTAGCCATATACTGGTGAGGGACACCTAGGGGGCCCCACACAACAGGGTGAGGGGTGGCTGGTAAGAGCAAACAGCTGTCCCCAGGGTGAGACTTGTGTAGGGAGTCCCTGTTTCCACACCCTGGCAGGTATTGCCAACATGAAACAGGAAGGGGGTGCAAAGGCACAGTTTCAACAGTTTCCTTAGCTCCTCGGGTGCATGCAGTTTGAGACATCACAATATTGGGGCACAGTTGTTTCCTCAGAAAGACATATGAGAGGGGAGGATGTGTACCCCTCTCCCTGAGTTAGCTTCTGATCCCCTACGCACTCAGCTCCTGCTGCAGCATCCGGATGAGAGGGTACTAGCCCTGCTTGCAGAAGGAACCAGTGAAATCATCCAAGTCCAAGGCCCAGACCATGGCCCCTCCCAGCCCCTTCTGTTTCAGATAGTTGACCTGGGGGGATGAGAATTTATGGGTCATTAAAGTATTTCCTACTGGTTGTTATAGGTTCAGTTACCACAGGGAATCAGCTCTCAGCTTCCAGAAATTTCTGAAGCAAGCTTTGTCTTCATATCTTAACTTTTTTTTTGCCACCTTCAGGATTCCTGAGGGAATATACTGTGGCTGTGTGTTTCCTCAGAGATATCCAGAGCACTCAAGATTTGCCCGTGGAGTGTCTGGGAGCTGATGGAGGGTGGTTTAGACCCCTTACCGGCCTCACTCTCCTTCATGGGTCCCACCCTGTTCTCAGGGTCCATCTCTTCCTTCTCCACCCTGTCTGCCTACAGTTTCCTCCCTATATGACTACATTCTGGGCTTTAGGACTTGCCTCAAGCATATTTCCTCCCACACCTTCCCCCATCTCCTTGAACAGCATCTACTCGTTCTAATTCCCACAGGACACTTTATCAGCATTTCTGAAAGCTCCAGATCTGGCCAACAGATTAGATAAAATCCCATGTCCCACCACACGTATTTCTGCTTCCCATGTGCCTATAGAATTTAGCATTTTGGTAATATACAAATCTTATCAAGAGGACTATTCATGCAGAGAAATCTCTCTCTCTCTCTCACACACACACACACACACACACTCTGTCTCTCACAACACTCTCTCACACACACACTCTCTCACACACATACACACACACTCTCACACATACACACACTCTCTCACACACACCCTCTCTCACACTCTCTCTCTTTCACACACACACACACCCTCTCTCACACACACACACATTCTCTCTCTCTCTCTATCTCACACACACATACACTATGAATGAGTGTGCATGCATGTTTCTCTGTACTAGGGATTGAACCCTAGGCCTTGTACATGCCAGGCAAACACCCTACCACTGATATATATCGCCACCTTCATTGTGCCTCTTCTTCATCAGCAGATGATAAATGTTCAAAATGTGGTCACGTGAAGAGGGTGGCACATTTGTAAGCTGGGGCACTTACAAGAACACTCATCCACGAAGAGAGTCTGAGGGCTAGTGTTACTGACAGGCCTTAGACCTGCCAGGGCCACCCCCTCCCAGGAGGGCTGGGCCTCACCTTAGCTCTGAAGCTTTCCCTGTCATCAAATCCCACTCATTGGGTGTCTTGAAAGACATAGGGCACCTTCTGGTCCTTAATTCTGTGTTCTCCCTTCCAGGAGCAGCCCTGTAGAGCAGAGCTGTGTTATGGAGGAAGAAGAACACTGGTAGGTACTGGTAAACAGGCCTGCCTCCACGTTAGGCTTAAAACCCATTTTTTAAGACAAATTGGGCTCATTCCTGTTTATGCTTAAACTCTTGTTTCTCAAGGATTGGGTTATGCCCCACCTGTAACCTTAACTACAAATGGTTCTGTGTTGCCTGTTCCAGGAAATGACAGTCATGCCTTTGTTTCAAAAAGGTTGTTATGATCACCTGTTGTTATGACCACCTTGCTATGGCTACCTTGTTATTGTAGCATGAGGGCTGGCTTGTTGGGGTTTCTGTCCTTCCCACTTCCCACAGCCGGCAAGTCCCAAAGAAAGTCACACAGAGAGTCTACATTAGGTCATAAACTGATTGGCCCATTAGCTCAGGCCTCCCATTAGCTCTTGTAGCTTATATTAACCCATTATCCCTATCTATGTTAGCCACATGGCTCAGTACCTTTCTCAGTGGGGCAGGTCACATCCTGCTTCTTCGGTGGTCCAGGCAGGCATGCCGAGAGAGCTTCCTGCTTCCCAGAATTCTCCTGTTCTCCTTGCTCCGCCTCTACTTCCTGTCTGGTTGTCCCACCTATACATCCTGGCTAATGGCCAATCAGCGTTTATTTAAATCATGATTGACAGAATGCAGACAATTCTCCTGCACCATGTTGTGACTACCTTGCAATCACATCGTTTCAGAAGGTCTTTATTACCAACCTGATATGCTTAAGTTCTGCTCTTGTAACCCCACCTATTTGCCTGACAAGTCCCCCATATGGGAACAGCTATAAAAACCTTATCTTCTCCAGGTCTAATGCTGACTCTTGAACCCTGCCTTAGGGTTCATGAATAAAAAAAACTTTAATTAATTTGGCCATGATTATTTGGGCCTACAGTCTTTCTTCTTGAATCTTTGGGATTAACAGTACCTGTTCCCTCATGCCAAGGGGAGACCAGAGGTTGAAAAATACCTATCTGAGGAAGCCTAGAGAACATGCTAGGTTCTGTGGAGTAGCCTAGAACTGTGGATTTAGACTTCAGTTACCTGAGTTTAAGGATGTCCACAAGATGGCCAGGGTAGAATGGAGTTCCCTTGGCCAGAATTCTCCATGCTCCCCTCCTTTACTCAGCAACTGCAGGAGAAGTCCTCTCACCTCCCAGGAGCCCCTGGCCCTCCACCATACTCAGGATAGTAAAGGCCTTCTTACCTCAAAGTAAGCCAGTATCACTCCTTCCCTAGTATAGGGGCCTGGAGTACCAGGCCCTGTAACTGGGGCCCTAACTCTGTTGTCTGATGAAGAGGCCAGGGTGAAGGAGTGTCCGTAGGTGGGCATGCCAAAGACCAGTTTGCTGGCAGGTGTCCCCTTCCGCAGCCAGAGCTGCACAGCAGCATCCTGGTAGAGAAGGAGGGTCTGGATAATCTGTCTTTACCTTAGTTCTGATTGCCTGAAAATAGGGTTCTAGAGAGAGAGAGTGGGGAGGAAGGACCTCCTCTGCTGGACCCAAGGCTCTCCATGAGCATCCACTCATGTCCATCTTCCCTCAGTCCTACCTTAGACTCCTGAACGCTATGAAAGAAACTGCAAGGTCCAATAGCCAGATTTGGGGCTTTGGAAACAGGCAACTGTCTACCAGACAAATAGTCACCGACAGTCCATTGTGTGCCAGGCTCTGTCCTAGAGGCTTGGAATACATCACTGAAGAATGCAGACAGAAATTCCTGCCTTACTTGGCAAAGTGTTTCTAATAAAACTAATCAAAATAGCTATTTGAATTTCAAGGACTTAATGCATATACAAGCCTAGCAGATGCAACATGGGAAGTTGTGAGTATTTTTCTCTGTTAGTTATTATGGTTCCAGGATTCACCAAAGAACAAGATCAGAGACTTGGGTCTGCATGCCCAGGGTCTAACCACCCACCTCTGAACAAGGCCTTTCCATAATCATATGGAACTTGGAATGCAACCATAGGCCAATGGCTGGCAGATACATTTGATCTTGTTATACTGAATAAATATTGATAGGTGAAGATTCATCCTTCAGGCCTAGACTGTGGCTCATTTTCCTCAAGGTGAGTCTAGGCCTCTTAGGTAAAGGACAGTTTTCATTGCATTGATTTCGTTTTGTTGGTCTGAAGAATTTACCCATGATCAAACCCCAGCTTTCTGAGAGAAAAGCTTGGGCTTGCCCTGAGAACCTAAAAGGGAATTTTTATGTATGTTTGGACATGGGACTCTTCTGGCTGGAATCAATCCTTGGACACACAGTGCAGCAAGTAGAATAGCTGTGATCCGAGGGAGAGGCCTCCTTTCCCAGCCCAGAGAACACCAAGCTGTGGACTTCAGCCCCACGTGCCAACCAGCTTTGTGTCTTTGGTTCTCCAATGGGCTGAGCTATTTAGCTTCCTTTAAAACGCAGGCTATTTTCCAGAGGAGGTGAGCAGTCAGGCCTGCTGTGACTCTCCAGCCCACAGTATGAACTTCGTGAAAAGGTCAGAGAGATAAAAATGTCCTACTCCAGCCAACAGAGATACAGGACACCGAAAACAAAAGGTGTTCAAATTTAGGGGGCACTGTGGTGGTTGGTTTGAGAAAGAGAAATGATCTGGTTATTCTTGACTCGTAGGTATAGACTGGGCTTATGGAAAGTATCCAGATTTCTCAGGAGAAAGAGTCGGGCAGGCAAACACAACTGTAGCCTAAGACCAGCCTGGTCTTTTCTGAGGCTGGGCAGTTCCTCCCTGAGTGACACTCTCTCCTTGGCATCATCAACCTGGACTAGGGATGAGCATGTGAAACACGTGGGAGTCATATTGGCTGGAGAGTCAAGTGCAAGCTTCCCCATTGGTCCCCTGTGTGTCTGATGTCATTAAAGTGACTTGCTCTTTTATCTAAGATGCTGCCGAGAAGTGAGGCTTCGCCCCCAAGAGTGCAGGATAGAATAAAGTGGCAAAGACAACAGGGAAACCTGGCTCCTTGGTGTCTCGCTTGGTTTCCCTGTTTTTCTTTTTCATTAGGGGGTTGGGGTTCAAATGAGGCCACTGAGCAGGTCCTGCTGGACAGAGGACCCCATCTCACCCACTGACCACTTACCACATTGAACCCAGAGGCTGCCTGGCTCTCATCTTGCCTCTTGTAGAGAGGGCTGTTGTGTCCTGTGGTCTTTTCCCAGGAGCCGTGGAAGTCATAAGCCATAAGATTGACGAAATCCAAGCTCCTGCAGGAGAAGTAGGAAGAGGTGGCAACATGGGTAGAAGATGACGACAGGGGCCTCTCTCCCTTCTTCCCTTAGTGTGTGGGTGGGGAGGCAGCATGGGGTGGGAGGCTCACTTCTGGTTCTGTTCATGACATTCTCCACCCGTCACCCTTAGACCAATCTCGTTCGCACTGTGGGGCTGGCCGTTGTCTTTGGCGGCCTCCCCCTACTTACTGTCTCTTTGGCACCCTCAAGTGCTTACTGTTCTGTGCAAGAAAGCTGGTTTGATTTTGCCACTTTGGAAGCAATTTAGCTCAGTGCTTCCCAAGCTTTAGTATTACACAAGTCCCCTGAGAATCCCACTAAAATGTAGGCTCTTACTCAGCAGGCTGCATTTCTAACAAACTTTCTAATGCCCCCCCATACACACACACACACACACACACACACACACACACACACACACACACACCGTGTAGCTGGGCCTGGCACTCACTGTGCAGAGCAGGATGGTTTCAGATTCATTGAGACTCACCTACCTCTACCTCCTGAGTGCTGGGAATAAAGGCACACGCACACACACACACACACACGCGCACGCACGCACACACACACACACGCACACACCAGCTCTCAGGTGTCATAGGGGCTGCAGCTCCATGCACTACACTGTGGAGCTAACATTGTCACCTCCCATATTCTTGGAGACGCTTAAGGGCTTTGCTCTCTCTCCCTGCTCCAAAGGTGTTCTTTCTTTAACAGTGAGTTCCCAAGGAAGAAAGGAACAAACACCCCACACACACACACACACCCACACCCGCAAAAAAGATCTGGAATAACCGAGCAGCAGATACAGAAAACATACTTCCCAGACACCTGGGAGCATCAGAAGGCCACATCCTTTTGTTCTTGTTGTTTGTTTGTTTTTCAAGACAAGGTTTTTCTGTGTAGCCCTGGCTATCCTGGAACTTGCTCTGTAGACCAGACTGGCCTCGAACTCACAGAGATCTGCCTGCCTCTCAAGTGCTGGGATTAAAGGAGTGCACCATCACCACCTGACTGAAAGCCACATTTTGCAGCCAAAGATCAGCTCCATTTCCGGGGAGTTTAACCACCCTGGACCTCTCCAGCCTTGGAGGACATGGGGTCTGCGTAGACTGCCTGAGACGCACAGAGCAATCTTGTCTACCTCACAGCCAGCATCCACATGGTCTTGTCCAGTGGGCACAGCTGCAGTCAGAAAGAGTCCTTCCTTCCCTGAGGTCTGGGCTTCCTCCTGGAAAGCTGTGGCCGAGTCCTGTGGGAAGAATGCAGAGTGAAGGCAGAGGCAGGAGCTAGCAGGACCCTCCACCCTGTCACACCCTCACCCATAGGTGTTCACACTCTGGAGTCTGAAGCTGCTGGCCCTGGGGACATAGCACTTAAGCACTGCAGGGCCACCACCCCGAGTCACTTGGCATACTAGGTGATTCTAGTCACATCCAGCCATACTTGCAGCAAGGCTGTGAATCTCTCTTTGTCTAGCGTGGGCTCCCTCGGCTTCCTGGGTACTCCCAGTCAAGGTCAAGGCCATCAAAACCGTGGGTGCACAGGAATCTTGTGGCTGAGTTGACTAAGGTCTGCCTGTTGCTGGCCGTGGCCACCATATCTGTGATCCTGTAAATGATGGAAGGGGTGTAGCCTCACCGGGGCTAGACCAGAGACCTCTGTTTTGCTCACAGGCAAGTAGGAATGTACTCAGGATCCCAATCTTGTATTTACACCAGGAAGGGCTGTACAGTGGCTGCCAGGGCATTTGCTGACAGGTTAGGGCCTGGTTACGGAAAGGAACAAGGAAAGTGCTTTCTAACCCTGAAAGTCAATGTCACCAGGGCTACCCCAATGCCCTTGCCATCTCTTGAACTGTATCACTGTCAATCAGAACTACCCCCATCCCCTACTCTCCATGAGATTGGAAGAAAAGGCACAGACTTCTAAAGGAGCCGTAAAGGGGACAAGCTGTGAGACCAGGAAGAAGCTGGGAAACTGGGGACCCCTTGTTCGGCTCCCTGGCAGGTTAAATGGAGGGCTGTGTGCTGGCACTAACCTTTGGGCTGCCCAGAGATCTTCTGAATTTCTACACTGGTCCCGGGGACATCTTTCCCTGTCTTCCCTCCTTGGTAGACCCCCACAGAAGTCTTAGAATTTTTAAGGATCTTAACTTCTTTTTTTTTCTTACAAACTGATTCTATTTTTATTAACTTCTAACATAATTAAATTAATGCTGTTAATTCTTAGGTCCATGTCTCTGGGAATACTGAGCTAAAAACTTTAAAAATGTTAATAAAAAAAATGTGTTATTTTGGGAAGTTGAGTCATAACATCCATCGAATTCTCAAAAGGTCTCATAGCACCAAAATATTTTTTAACTATATAAAGTTTTGGGAACAATATATTCTAGATCTTTAGGATATTTTTAGCTTCATTATTTTCATAAATAAAAAACCATTACAGATGTGGACAATAATTTAGCAGCCAAGCTCAATCTCACTGACAAGATATCTTATTCAAGCTCTCAGAAAACAGGATGTATGCTGTCTGGAGTCTCTGATCCCCTCTTCTGCCTCTTTCCTTCCTTCTATTTCATGGAGGAGGAAACTGAGGCTGGAGTGGTTAGAGCTCTCTGCTGTTTTAGATTCTGGCCTTCTGATAAGACTGGATCTATGCAACCCAGAGCCAAGCCTGTATACCTGCCATCCTATCCTGATAAGGGCCTAGAACCAGAGCGAAAAAAAATCCCACGATCCAGGACCCCACCCCTTATCATGCTTTGGCCTGCCCTACCTGCCCTGAGGAGGGCTCTGTCAGCCAGTGCGCCACATTCCCTTCCAAAGGTTCTGCCACCCACTTGTCCAAGTCCACTCACTTCTGGGTACCAAAGTTCCAGCCCCCAACAGCTAACAGAGTCTTCAGCTTGGGGTTCCTGAAAAGACAAGAGATGTGCGAGGCTGCATCTCACCAGCTTGTAGGATAGACAAGAGCTGAGGTGAGAGGAACAGTAGGAACAGGCCTGAGCATGCATTGACCCCCCTGTGTACACGGCTGTGCTGAGTGCGTTTAGAGATGTGGCTTGGGACAGCAAAGACATGTGTGTGACAAAGAAGACCCTGTGTCTAACTGGGGTGGCATTACACAGGAGCACATTCCCAAGGAACTCGGAAAGTAAGTGACCAGGGTCCTCAGAGGGGCTTTGTAAGGTAGCTCAAGATGGACACATTTTAGAGCATGCCCAAGAGGAGGGAAATTGCTCAGGGTAGAAAACAGTTCTGCAATTCTGATCTTGTTTAGATTTAAACCAGAAGGGGCCTTTACAATTTTCTCGCCTACCCCTGTCTCTTCTATACAAGCACAGGTAAGCAGAGAGAGACGGGGTGGGGGTAGGGGCTGGGAGGGCGGGGTGCAGGTCGATGCAATGATGGAGAGTTTCTGGATGGGAGAGGGGTAATCTCTCCACCCATCACCCCTCCTCCCATTTGGCTCACATCTTCTTTAGGCCGTTCAGCTCCTGGTAGAGAAGTTTGTCGTTCCACTCTACAGAGCTGAGCTGGCAATTGTCCCTGCCAGCAAAGGCATAGATGAGATGGTAAGAATCTCGCTGCCCCCAGCCCCGGTCAGTACTGGGCCCAGCTGGTGTAGTAGCAGACCAACTTGCCGCTGAGCTTGATCGGTAAGGGGGTCGGGGAGAAAGAAAGTCCGTCAGAAGAGGCCCTGGGAACTGGCGGTCTCTGCCCCAGGTGGATAATGCCCATGAGTTCTTAATTACCCAGCTGAGGGTTGAGAGCTGGACAGAAGGACAGCTTGCTTTTGTTTGGCAAGCACCTCCCAGTTAGGAAAGCGTTTGTATAGGTTAGTCATGGGGCCACGGGCCACCCGCCAGTGCAGGACCCTCATTACCAAGCTCAATCCACCCAGTGCAAACCGAGGTTCACGAGCCTGGGAGACTTCTCAGCCTTCGTGACTCCTGAGAGGGCAGAACAGGGTGCTCAGATCCTGGTCTCCTGACCCCTTGACAACCAAGGTTCAGAGTCCAGGTCCCTCGGGCCAGGGCCTGAATGACAGGCTTCCGTATTTGCTCCAGGGCCTGAAACCCTGGGCAGCCCTAGGCGGCCCCATCACAAGGCCCAAAGGGAGTTAACATGACATGTTCTTTTGCCAAAGGAAGAGAGGTGGAACCTTCACAACACAGCTGGGAATACTTCACAATGCCAATTAAAATGCAAATGTGTGAAAGCAGCAGAGAGAGGCCGTTCCAGTTATGGGCCTTGGCTCATGTTTCTTTAATCTTCCATTAGAGCACTTTGCATTTATTTGTTATTCCTTGTAGAGAGCCTACATTTGTCAGTGTCATGGCTAAGGTTCGGGCAAAGAGCCTATATTATGCAGGAAATGTAGCTTGTGTCCTGTGTCCTTATAACTTGTGAAAGGCTGCAGGGGAGGCCCTGTGCCCAGTGGGCTGACGCTGATGGTCCCTTGAAGAGCAGCCCTGAGTGAGGACCAGGGCATCAGAGAGCAAGATTTGTGATCTCCATCCCTGCATCAGTCAAAACAAACTCTGGGTCCATGTCCTGTTCGGTCTTAGTCCATCTGGACTCCGGGGTCTCCTCCTGAACAGCTCTGGGATATACAAGGTAATATTTCATGCCAGGGACTTGGTAGAGTGGTGAGCTTGGTGTTGAGGCCCTGGGACTTCCTTTTGTCCCAACAGAATCTCTTTACAACCTCCTGACTATACCCCTCTGTGTGTCCAGTGTCAGGGAAAAGGTGGAGGAGGGGACGGGGTGTAAGGCTACTGTGAGTGAAAATTCAGTTCATGGACACCCAACCCTGAGCACGTGGTCAGCTCTGAAAAAGAGGAACGTTTGGGTAGTCGGTGGTTCTGACAGAAATAAACCAGGAACAAATCTTGTTAGAAGAGGTGAGTGTATAAGGATTGGGGAACTCTTCATAGCTAAAGGAAGAAAGAGGAGACCCAGGCAGAAAAGACACCCAGGGCACGAAGGAAAGAATCAGGAGGCCATGTGGAGCCATGTCTCAGCCCATCAGATGCTCCAAATACATTTTACACAACAGAGTCAATATGGCGGTGAGGTGCCAGCCTACTGCTTATATAATCCAGCTTCCTCCTCTTGAAGTGGGGTCATCTGCCCACACAGTGTCTCATAGGATAGCTTGACGGCTGTTAGTTCATGGCTGAGTGCTGACGCAGGTTGAGTTCTGTTCAGGGTGTTTGCAGACATTAATTCCTGGTCCACAGTCTTTTCCCTGGGCCACGCTGATGTAGCCTATGAGTGACCAGGGCTTCATTTAGCTCTTGGAGAAATCTCTAAGCCTCACTACCTCCCTATACACGTCACTTCTCTGGGCTCCTGCCTGACCCCTCCTGTGCGACCAAGAGGGGAGATGAGCATACATTTCTAAACCTAGAGTGCCTGATATCTTCAGAAGAGGAGCCTGAGAGGCCAGCATCCCTGTACCACTGATGCCCAGCAAGCAGGTGGGATGGGAAAGGGACCTGGGAGTCTGAGTTGTTGAGATGCCTGGGAGATCTTAGATCTTTTTTGTTTGACGTGGGAGCCCCCTTCTGACTCTCTTCAGTTCCACACCCACCAACATGCAAGCACAAATGTCCTCGCTCAGCTACAGGGTGGGTCCACAGGGCTGGACTTGGCTTCCTGTAGCCCTGGGCTCAGAATCTGTGGGAGAAAAAGAACTATAGAAACTGTGATACACACTAGAATGTGTGCAGATGCTGCAAGAGCAGATACGGGAGCAAAGGATCTTGGGAGACGCAGAGAGGAGGACATAGCTGGTCCTATGGCCTGGAAGTGGTCAGCTAGTGGGTGAGAAAGCAAAAATCTTCTTAGAAGAAGGAATGGTGGGGCTTTTAGGGAATTGCAGGGGGCTGAGCTTGGAAGTTAGTTCTCCTGGTCCAGCAAGAGCTTTTGGGGTGTGTGTGTCCATCAGTGATTTTGTGTGCACATGTGCTGGAATGGAGGAATGTAATGGAAATAGGGTGTTGGTGTGTTTGTTTGTGTATATATGTGCATGCATGTGTGCATGTGCACATGTGTGTGTAGTGGCTGTAATGGGGGAGTATAGAAGAAATGGGGATGAGCTGAGGGAGCAAGTACTGACCTAAAAAACAGGTGTCACTTACCCCACTGGACCATCAACAGAGTCATCACACCTGATAAGCCAAGAAAAGAAGCTGAGGTCAGGATGCCATTCTCATGGCCACAGGCCCTGGCCTCATGTGCAGGTGGCCTGTAAAGTCAGTGTCATACAAGCCAAGCTTCCTCCTTCCAGAGGAGACTCAAGTACAAGTAAACGGTTCACCCCTTCACCTAGACTTGACAGTCCAGGGCCTGCTTCAGTCCAGGCCTGATCCCAGAAGTTGGTGGAAGTTTTCATGGCTATAAGGATGCTCTAGAGTCTCAACAGAGAATGGTGTGGATTGAGGAAGATTATGGGAGAACAGCAGGCAAGTGAGGTATTCAGAGGAAAAGCGCCTCTGTGGAATGGGAGGAGACCCCGCCCCAGGGCTAGGAAGAGCCCAGCTGGAAGGGCTGGATAGGACATCCCATCTTCCAATGGGCTTGACATCTCATCCCTCTGGACCCAATGACTTATGAACCTGCCACTTGCTACAAGAGGCTAAGAATGTTCCCAGCATGTAGTACGGAGAGAGGGCCTGCTTTTGGTCTAGGCCGCCTGGCTAGCTTACACCTGAAATAATCACACAGAAATTATATTAATTAAATTACTGCCTGGCCCATTATATCTAGCCTCTTCTTGGCCAACTCTCACATCTTGATCTAACCCACTTCTATTAATCTGTGTTTACCACGAGGTTGTGGCTTACCGGGAAAGATTCAGCATGTCTGACTCTGGCGACTCCATGGCAGCTCCCTGTCTCTCTCACTGCCTGCCTTCTTTCTCCCAGCATTCAGCTCTCTTTTCCCCGCCTATCTATGTTCTGCCTTATCAAAACGCCAAGGCAGTTTCTTTATTCAATCAATGAAAGCAACACAAATATAGAAGGACCTCCTACACCACCAGCAGCCTTGGAGACCTAGCAGAATCCTTCAAGGAATTTGTTTCTATCTTTCTGGTGACCTTGTATTTTCTTTTTAATCTAAAAAGAAAAATCTGCATGAAGTTTGCAGGAAAAGGCTGGGAGACTGTGGTGATTAAAAGCACTTGCTGCTCTTGCAGAGGCCCTGGGTTCAACTCCCAGCGCTCACATCAGGGACCTCACGACAGCTTGTGATTCCATTCAAGGGATCTGGTGTCCTCTTCTGGCCACTGTGGGCACTGGGATGCATATGATACACATAAACTCACACAGGCATGTGTATGGTGTGGGAGGTCCTTCTGTCTATGTGTTGCTTTTATTGGTTAATGAATAAAGAAACTGCTTTGGGCCTATAGCAGAGCTATAGGGGAACAGAGCTAGGCGGGGAAAACTAGGTTGAATACTGGGAGAAAGGAGGCAGAATCAGAGGGAGAAGCCATGGAGCCACCGAAGAGAGACACTGAGAACTTTAGGTGGTAAGCCACAGCCACGTGGTGATACACAGATTAATAGAAATGGGTTAAATTCATATGTAAGCATTAGCCAATAACAAGCTAGAGCTAATGGATCAAGCAGTGATTTAATTAATAAGGTTTTTGTGTGATTATTTCGGGTCTAAGTGGCTGGGAACCAACAAGCAGCCCTTCTCCAACATATATACATATACAATAAAATAAATTATAAATATATATAATATAAATATATAAAATAATGTTTTATTTATAAGAACACCCATGTTCTTGGCCCTCAGGATGCCTTCTCAGAGGAAAACCAATACAAGGTTAGGGAAGGTGACCCTTGGGTGCTGCTTCTTGAACCTAAATACTCAGGAGGGAAAAGACATCCAGCGCAGGGGCTCACTGAGTGCATTTCCAGGAACGGGCCTATGGAAGAACTCTCCCCTTACAACACAAACACTCTTGGACTGAAAAGGGTAGTCAGGCTAGGAGGCACGGACAAGTGGAATGAACCCAAGATCTCCTGCGCCCTTTTGCTTCCATGCACAGTATGAGGGAGCCACAGGCCTTGCACACTCTCACACACCATGGCTCTTGAGGCCCAACCCACTCTCCCTGTCCAAGACTACGCACTTGCCCAGGCCATGAACTGCACCATGATGCTGGCTCTGGCAGATGCCAGTTCTGTGCACACCAGCTCCACAGATCTCGCTCTGCTCTTAGCCGACTGGCCTGCTGCCGCACAGCACAGAGTGTTGAAATAGATGCCCGAGGGAGGAGAGATAAGGGCTGTGGGTGGCAAATGGAGAACCGGGATGCCCAGTGGCCTGGGTTGAGAAAACACGGCACATTGATCTTTCAAAATTCTTGCTTTTCTGGAACGATCAAAGGATGAAAAGTGGACGTTTGCCATTGCCAAATCAGGAGGCAGAGGGAAGAAGTGGGAAGGCATGACTCTGCTCTTTGTGTGGATTGGTGGACACTGTGTGCAGCCCCAAGCCTCATGCCACCCAGGAGAAGACAAGAGACTCACCGGCCAGGGCAGCTGTGGTCTAGAACAAGTCTCCCAGTCTTCCACAGCTTTCCCTTGAGCTTAAGTTCCTCCAGCTGTGAGTTAATCGGCTCACAAAGAAGCTATTTTTGCGGTGTTATTTTTACTCTCTCCATGATACTAATTTGTTTCACCCATGACTGAGGAAATATCCACAGTGATAAACAGCGATTAAGAAACCAGCAATAGTCAAGACCTGTGCAGTGCCAACTCCCTACAGCTTCTGTAACACACTGGGACCCTTAAACCAGCAGGAACTTAGTTGCCCTGGCTCTGGAGGAAGCAGTCTAAAATGAGTGTGTGGCGGGGCTGTGACCGCTCTGGAGGCTCTAGAGGACTTTCTTTTCATCTTCTAGATCTGACAACCCCAGTCATCTCATGACCTGTGGCAGCACATTCCCACTCTGCCTGCCTGCATCGCGCGTGGCCTTTCCCTGCATCCTCGTGTGTTTTCCTTGCTGTCTCTAAGGACACTGATCCAGTGTGGTCTCATCTCAGGTTCCTTTTTCCTTCTTTGTCTCTACAAAGACCTTTATTGCAAACAAGGTCACAGTCTGGGGTTCTGGAAGGGGTATCTTTTTTTTAAAATTTTTTATTAAATACTTTCTTCAGCAGTTTCATGTATGTATAATACATCCGGCTTACTCTTGTTCCTCTCTCACTTACATCCATTTTGCTATAGTTCCTTGAGAATTTCACACACTGTATTTTGATTGTACTTGCCCCTCCCATCTCAGATCCACTCCTCCTCCTCTTTTCTATCCAGTTCATTTGGGTTGCACATCTTGGGGGTGTGGCCTTCCACTGGAGCATGCACCACCGACCAGGGACCACACCCTTAAAGAAAACTGACTCTCCCTCTCCCAGCAGTTACTCCTAGCTCCTAGCTCCTCAGCTAGGGGTGGGATTCTGTGCCCACTTCCCCTCTTAGGGCCTTTGGAAACGGTACTGTGATCTAGATATTCCATTTATGGCTGAATATCCCACAGTCTCCTATTTGCTACATCTTGCCAGTTACAGGTATCTGTTTTAACCACCAACTACCGAAGAAAGAGACTTCTCTGATGAGGGTTGAGAGATGCATAGATCTATGGGTATAATTATAAGTTGGCTTAGTACTGTTTTAGTTTGGGTTTTTATTGCTGTGAAGAGACCCCATGACCACGGCAACTCTTATAAAGAAAGCCTTTCATTGGGGTGACAGCTTACAGTTTCAGAGGTTCAGTATGTTATCACTATGAAGCGGATCATGGCAGCATGCAGCGGATGTGGTACTGGAGAAGTAGCTGAGAGTCCCACATCTTGTAGGCAACAGGAAGTAGACTGAGACACTGAGTGATATCCTGAGCATAGGAAACCTCAAAGCCTGTCCCTCCAGTGACACACTTCCTTCAACAAAGCCATACTTGCTCCAACAAAGTCACACCTATGAGATTGTGGGGCCAATTCCATTGAAACCACCATAAATGCTATGTCCATTTAGTAGAATAGTAGTAGGTTCTCCTCTGGGGCTTCCGATCCGTCTAGCCACAGGTTCTTGGCACCAACAACTGCCGGATATGGGCTTCATCTTGTGGAACAGGCCCTAACTCCAAGTTAGTTACTCTAATGACAGGCCTCTTTGGCCTGAGTGGGCATGTCTTTCCAGGTCAGCAGTTGACCTTTTCAAGAGATATTCAGTGTTAGTTCTCTTTCTCTGTATTCCCTCCTCCAATCTGCTCTCCCATTTCCTCCCCCAATTAACCCTTCCCTCTTCACTAACCCCCTTTAAGGCTTTCCACCACCATGTTCTAGCTCTCTTTCCTTGAAACTCCCCCCATAGCCTTTTACTAGTTTCCTGACCTCTACGGGTAGTCCAAATGAAACATGCATACATGAGGACTTACTCACAAATGAGAGAAGACATGTACTGCCTGTCTCTCTGGCTCTGGGTTACCTCCCTCAGAATGGCTGCTTTTAGCTTCACCCATTTACCGGAAATTTTTACAGTTTCATTTTTCTTAACATCTGAGTAATAGTCCATTGCATAAATGTATCACATTTTTGTGATCCATTCACCAGTGATGGAAATCTAGGGCATTTCCATTTCTTGGCTACTGTGAGATTAGCTGTAGTGAACTTGGATGAGCAGGTTTGTCTGTAAGAGGATGTAGAGTCCTTTGTGTATGTGCCCAACAGTGGTTTAATGGGATCATGTGCCAAATCCATTTCTAGCTTTTTGAGGAAACTCCACACTGTTTCCCATAGTGTCTGCACCAGTCTGTACTCCTACCAGGGGTGACTAGTGCTCCCTTTCCCCATATCCATGAATTTGCCAACTTTTATTTAATCTTTATAATCTTAGCCATTTGTATTGGAGTAAGAAATAATCTCAAAGTAGTTTTAATTTGAATATCCCTGATGGCAAAGGCTGTTGAGAATTTTAAAAAGCATTTCAGAGCCATTTGTAGTTCAACTTCTGAGAATTCTCTCTTTCTTTCTCTTTCTCTCTCTCTCTTTTTGAGACAGCCCTAGCTGTCCTGGAACTCACTATATAGACAAGATTGGCCTTAAACTCTCAGAGATCCACCTACCTCTGCCTTCCAAGTGCTGGAATTAAAGACATGCACCACCACACTCGGCTTCTACTTAGGTTTATGCATTATCTTAAATTGGGTTGTTTTCTTGATGTTTAGTTTTTTGAGTTCTTTGTGTAGTCTAGATACTAACCCTTGTATATATAGTTGGTAAAGATTTTTTTTTTCATATTTTGTAGGCTGCCTCTTCACTCAAATGCTGGTGTCCTTTGCTATACAAAAGGTTTTTATTTTCTAATGTCCCATTTATTAATTGTTGGCCATAAAGGCTACACTACCAGGATCCTGTTCAAAAGGCCCTTTCCTGTGCCAATGAGATGGTGAGGTATGTTTCTTGGTGGCAGCAAAAAGATGGATTCTGTTTTCTAAACCAATCTGTTAGTGTCTTTTTGTGGAGGAATTGAGACCATTGTTGAAAGATGTATATTAATTCCTGCAATTTTGTTTGCCTTTGCGTTTTCTCAGACATCTCAATCTGAAGAGAGTCACAGGGAACAAATAAACAGGGCCAAGACAAAAAAGATACCTGAGCCCATCTCTCGCTCAGCCCCGACATCTCCACCTCCACCCCTTTCCCCCATTCAGGCCTCTGTCTTGTTCTGTAAGCCACTTAGTTTAACGAGAGGGCTGTCTGTCTGACCACTGGAGCCTGACAGGCTTGCCTGTGGCTCTGCAGCGGAAAACAATGACAGCTCTTTGAAATGATTAGACATTCCGTGTAATGAAAACCCAGGAGTCAGAAACTGAGATAAAGACCTGGTAAACACAAGGACAGAGGAGAGTTATTTGGCTGACCCTTTCTCCATGTTTTTCCTGATCTACCAGTCCTGGAATACTTTTTCCTCCCTCCCTGTCCTCTCTGGTAGAACTCCTAAGTACTCCAAGAACTCTAAGGCTAATCCTGGTTAACCAATCGCTGACTTCGTCCTTTGATTTAAGGTGGCTACATAAACAATTCTCCCACAACATTTCCCTTTTTTTGTCTAAAAAGGAAAGGTTTTAACTCTAACAATGTAAAATTATATATAATAAGAACAATTATCAAGTAAGAAATACATTCACAATGTCTGATCCATTAGTATTTGGCAAATTCAGAGAAAATAATCTAATATCCATCTTATCTTGTTGAGTCCAAAATTTTGTACCTAATTTACTTTCTATCATAACTAAGGAAAACTGTAACTATAACTATCTAATATTTAACCCCATCAGAGACCCAAGAAGGATATAACATTACCTGAGTAAACAGGAAGTGCAGAGCAAATAACTTCCAAAACTAAGAAAGGACAGAGACATCTGGCTGCCTGGTTCCTCTGCAATGTTAGGTGTAGGTGGGTTTTCTTGTCCCACCAGTTCGCTTCCAAAATAACCACACATAGACTTATTATTAATTATAAATGCTTGGCTGATAACATAGGCCTGTTACTAACCAGTTCTTTCAACTTAGCCCATATTTTTTATCTATGTTTTACCATGTTTTTTCAGCACAACATGTTCATCTACTTCCTTGGCATCTGGCTGGGGAATCTGCCCTCCTCTGTGCCCTCTTTCTGTCTACAAGCTAATCTTTACCTGCCTAGCTGTTGGCCATTTAACCCTTTTCCAAACCAATCCAAGTGGCAAATCATCACAGTGTACAAAGGGATTATCCCACAGCAGTTGTGGCATCCATCTTCAGCCTACAGGCCTAGAATACCTGACAGACTTTTCTGTGAAGCAGGAATTTTGAAGGACTGACCCTACTTTGTCTTGGCAAAGTTTGGTAGTTGCCTTCTTTTGTGTCCAGCTTGTCCAATTTGGAGAGCATACTGTCAGCAGTTGAGGCAAGGACAGTTTCTTTGCCCAGTGACTAACTTTGCCATAAATGAAGCAAACTCCACCTGAAGGTTCTTCAATGCCCATCATCTTCTCTGAAGTAGATTGGTGCTGCCAGGAGTAGATGTGTCTCACTTCTATGAAAAGTCTTAGGTTATTAAAACATCTTAAATGGCATATTCTGCAGTTATCTGAAGTGTTTGAAGATCCCCTATCTATCTAAAATATGTCTCTGTTTAATCTTGAAAATATACCTAACATGGTCACAGGTTTGATTATTAGAGATGACTAACTACTAACCTGTATTTCTGAATTATATGTTACATTTTAAATGAGCTGCATAGGTACAATACTTTAAACAAGAGTAGAAACATGTATACAGTATGACAAAAATAACCTTAAATTTGTATCTATATACAAAAATATTTTAAATAGGAGTAGAAACATATAGAGTATGTTATAAAAATAACCTTAAATTTGTATTAATTTACAAAAATCCACACCAATGTAAAATAGTTGAGACTAGTGAGTGTTCAAAAGTATACTCAACAATCCACCCTTTTATCCCATCATTTCTGTGCTATATCCCCCCTTTCCCCTTCAGAAAGAGATCCCTGAATCTAATCTCCTTTGTTCAGATTTTTTTCCTGACCATGACCAATGGCAACTTGCAAACAAGTTCTTTAAATGATGACAAGCATCGACTGAATGACCCAAAACCATTCACCCCACCTCTTGGGAATGTGGGCCTCATGTTCTTAAAATTACTTCCTGTTGTCTGGGGCAATGGCATCTTTAGGGGACCCTGAGAATATTGAGATAATGGTCAAGTCCTGGGAAAATTAGCTGTATCATTTGTTGTCCAGTCTCTGTATAATGGGAAAGTCTAGGGCTTATCTGAATTCTTGACTAGTCTATGAGGCTGTACCATCTCAACTAGCAGCTTTGAAGTTGTTTTGGATGCAGAATTTTGAGGAAACTGTAACAGAGGCATTCTGGGAGGCTGGATCACCCAGGCTACCTGTCTTCATTGGTATCTACTCCTTTTGTTCTGAAAACACATAAACTTTTAAAGGTAACATATACATCTGCATTAACACATGTTTGGAAGGTGTGGTGTGTACAAGTCAGTTAAAGATGATTTTGGTTTTATGTTTGAGCAGGTAAAAGGTATCTGTCAACTTTATGCGTCCGTTTGGACTGTATAATCAAACTGTTATGTAAATCTCCATCCATGCCATATGAAAGGATGGCATGTAATATTAGTCATGAGAACTCTGTAGCCAACAAGATTTGTCATATCTCATCCAGTCTCAGAACTATTCCCACAGTAGAGGGATCAGCATCTATGTCACCTGTGTGTATTCTTCCTCCGTTTCTTTTTTCATGTCTGTAGTCAAGATTTTCAGGAGGTCCCCCCCCAATCAAATCTGATCTCTATTCACTTTGAAGGAATCCATAGCTTTTTGTCTCTTGTGGAAACAAAAGCATAACCTCTCCCCAGCACAACATGTTTTCTGACTTCCACTTTGAAGTTAAGACATTCTTAAGCTAGATAGGTTGGTTTAATTTAGCAGTCTCCGTAATGCAATGTCTCTCAGCAGCTGTTGTTTTTTGTACATTAGCATTTAAAAAATTCAAATTTAACGAAACACCATACAAGATCCAGATGCCCTGTGTATTTCCCATCTTTATGTAGCTTATGTTTTAAAATACTACTTTACTTTTTTAAAAAAAGACTTTATTATTTTTAAATTTTTTTCTATGACTGTCTATGCCCATTTTGTTTTCTTTCTTCAGTATCTAAGCACGTTTTTAGATATACTGTATATTTTTAGAGGTTTTCTGTATCTGGACCTGAGGTTACTAAGCACTTGCAGCGTTCTCTGACTGCATGAGACAAATCTTAAACTACCATGTGAACCTTTGAATGGCTCAGCTTAGCATATGGTGCTGGCTCATGGCGCTGGCAGCTGGCTCCAGCCCGCGGTCAATGGCTGGTAGCCTCAGCTCTGTACACTGAGTCTACCCAAGAGACTGCAGTCACCCTGAATCCTCGCTAGGAATCCATATTGGATTCCATGTTCAGGACCTTTTAAAAAACATTTTCAGGTCTTATGTGCATATACATGGCCCAACGTTGGGCGCCAGATGAAATGATTACCTAAATTGTTTCAGTATAATAAAAACTCAGGAGTCAGAAATTGAGATAAAGACCTGATAAGTCCAAGGAAAGTGGAGAGTCGTTTGACTGACCCTCTCTCCATATTTACCCCAATTCACTAACCCTGGAAATCCTTTCTCCTTCCTCTCTCTCCATGTCCTCTCTCACAGGCCTCCTAAATCCTCTAAGGACTCTAAGGCTAATCCTGGTCAGTCAATCCCTGGTTCCGCCCTTTAATTTAAAGTGGCTTTATCGGCACAGGGATTGGCTGCACAAACAATTCTCCCACAACAGCTCTTCCCTGAGAATCCACTGGCAGCCATTAATTCAGCAGCCATGTGGGCCCCTCCCCTTCCTTGTTTGACTAATGGCAAGCCCAGTTTTCTGCAGGCGAGGTGGAGGCATCTGCAGCTGCTGTGATACCATGCTGCAAGCAAGACTGTGTCTTGACCAGAAGACAGCATCCCAGGGCCTTCTCCCCATCTTCCAGCAACCCTCCCCAACCCCAGATACTCTTTGTAATGTTCCCTGAGCCCCGCATCCCATGGTCTTCTCCCCATCTTCCAGCAACCCTCCCAAACCCCAGACAACTGTTTTGTAATGTCCCCTGAGCCTTAGAGGAGTCGGAATGAATGTTCTGGTGAGGGATGGGTATTCAACCCTCATTTACTCTCAGCGTCTGGAGCAGCCATGAGTCTCTGTATTGACTGATGCTCACTGGCAAGGAAAGCTTCTCTGATGAAGTCTGGAATTAACTTTGCACTTTGTTTTATTTCAAGGCAGGATTTCTCTGTGTAGCCCTGACTGTCCTGGAACTCTATTTACAGGTGGCTTTGAACTCAGAGATCCACCTGCCTCTGCCTCCCGAGTGCTGGGATTAAAGGTGTATTCCACCACCATCTGATGCTGAGATTAGTTTTATCTATGGGCATAAAGGTAAATATTTAGAAAGCAATTTGGAGCTGTGTCAACTCAGCTATACAACAGCACTAAGTTGTCCCCTGGGGTCCACGACTTTCTCAACCATGGGTTCTTAACTGGATTTATAGATCAGTAGCTCAGATCCAAACAAAGAATGACTTAGGGAGTTCACAACTTAGCTCACTACAGGACCTTGGTATGTGCAGATTACCAATGCTGTGTGAAATGTCTGGTATGTGCATAGACTCCAGGGTCCCCAGGGATGCTAAAACATCTACAGGATTGTTTTTGGTTTAATATGAGGAGTCTGATAGCCAAGAGGTGAGGTTTGGTTGCAAAGGCCATGGCCACCTGTGCCGGCTAGTTTTTATGTCAACATAACACAAGATGGAGTCATTTCAGAAGACTTATTTGGAAAATGTCCCCATCAGACTGGCCTGTGGGAAAGCCTGTGCTACATGTTCTTGGTTGATGATTGATGGGGGAGGGCCCAGCCCACTGTGTGCCATATCTGATCAGGATGCTATAAGGAAAGCAGGCTGAGCAAGCCACAAGGAGCAAGCCAATAAGCAGCATCCCTCCATGGTCTCTGCATCAGCTTCTGCCTCCAGGTTCCTGGCCTATTTGAGTTTCTGTCCTGACTCCCTTCAGGGCTGGGTCGTGATGTGGAAGAGTGAGCTGAGATAAACCCTTTCTTCCTCAAGTTGCTTTTGGTCATGCCGTTTCATCCCAGCAATAGAAAGGCTAACTAAGCCCCTCTAGTGAGTCAGAGCCCCTGAGGTCTGTTTCCTTTGCTCATCAAGAGAATTCTTCAGAGGAGTGCCATGAAGGCATGGCATGGAAGCTGGTATTCTTATTGTTTTGGTTTTTGGAGACAGGGTCTCACTTTGTAGCCAAGGCTAGCCTGGAACTCACTATCCTCCTGTCTCTGTCTCTTGATGTCTAGCCTTGCAAGAGTATCCTATATGGCAGCCACTTCTGCCCGCTCTCTGAGGTCATCAGAGATCTGTCACCTCTGAGATAAGCTCTCTCTAAGGTCCCTCAAAAGTTGATCTTGGTACCCGTGTGGTGCTCTGATCTCCATTTTCCTGCAAAGAAACAGCCTTTGTTTCAGTGTTTCTGCCCCCATTTGGGATCCTGAAGCTGTCAGAAGTGCCTGGAAACTGCTGCTGTGGGTGGGAGGGGGTGGGCTGATGGAGGGAGGGAGGCGGGTAGCAGAGCTTCTCTTGAAGTTTTCTTATGCCCTCACCTCCATGGCAGACTGTCTGGCAGCTTTATGTCCCCAAGAGTACCTGATAATGGTGTCCGGCTGCAGAGCTGTTTGAGTGTCCCAGTGTGCCAGGGATTCTGCATGCACCACAACCACCATCAGCATCCCCAGGCACCTTGGTTAGTGCAGCTGCTCGTCTCTGTTTTAATTGTTGTTGTTTTCTTCTCCTTCCTGTCCTACATCCCTTCTTCATGGGAAAGTATGTAAAACCTAGTGTAGACAGCAAACAGGCTCCTCTAAGTGGCTCTGCAAGAATCTGCTGCAGTACAGGGGCTCAAATCATGTGTCCTCAATATTAAGATTAGTGTCTCCTTCTTAGGACTCCTAAGGCACCCGCTAGCAACCCACTAGAGAAGGCCTAGTCTCCAGACAAGTGCCTCAAAAAATGCAAACACGTCCCCTGATTCCTCACACTGGCCACTCAAAGTGGCTCATATCTGTAATCCCAGCACTCTGAAGACTGGGGCAGGAAGTTCACACAAGGTTAAGGCCAGCCTCAGCTACATAATGAATTCAAGGTTAGCTTGGACTCCGTGGTGAGACCCTATCTTAGATGAAATAAGCAACAAACCCACATTAAAACAAGGAATAAAACCAGGTCAAAGGATATCTCTGGTACTGCTCAGAACTGGAATTTTGGTTGTTTACACAAGTAATACATATGCGTGCTTACACATGCATATACACACACACACACACACACACACACACACACACACACTGCACACACACACCAGGAAGCAGCTCATCACCCCAGCAGGGACAGAAACTTCATGAACAATTCCGCATTGCACTGGCTGAAAGTAGGCAGCCTGTGGCACTTCTGGGGGAACTCTGGGTAGAAGGGCACCGCTTAGGGGGCAGGAGAGTGATACAGCTACTCAGAGGACTGTACAGTGTGTGTGTGTGTGTGTGTGTGTGTGTGTGTGTGTGTGTGTGTGTAGAGTGATACAGCTACTCAGCAGACTGTACAGTGTGTGTGTGTGTCTAGGCATGACTCTAGAATGATCGATCTAATGGCCAGACCTGATTCTACCAGACATCAGGGAATAACAAATCCCTGGTGAAGGCTGAGTGCAGGAGGCAGGAGGCGGGACCATAGCAGGTAAAGCGATGGAGGCTTATCCCTGGGGATAAACCAGAGCACCACCCAAGTAAAAGGGTCTCGGTCCCCAAACCAGGTCACCTTCTGCAGAAGAGAGATCTTTGGCCCCTCTGACACACCCTTCACAGCTCCAGCTCCTGTGCCTTTGTCTCCCTGCTCCTTTCGGGGGAAGCCCTCCTTAGCCCTTAAATCTCACAGAGAACTCCCGCCTTGTTCCATGGTGGCCAGTTACCTCACACAACCTTCCCCAACTCCTACTTAACTCCTTTGGTTTAGAACAGCAAAGAAAGCTCCAGGGTTTAGACAGGCAGAACGGGGCATCCCAATGGACTCCCCAGGAAATGACTTTGGGGGCTTTAAACCCTCTGAGTCTCACATTCCTCTCCCAGGAGCTCTTCCCCAAACAAATGCAAACATATCTAGTGTGGAACAAAAGGAACCTTCAAGACCAGTCTCTGGTCCCCAGGGCAGGGCAGTCCTCTCTCTGGTTAGCACCCATCCCAGCTGACAGAACTGGCCAGTCGCAACCCCTCACTGTTTCCTCCTCTGTAAAATGGAGGGAACCCTGCCTTCTTGGTCATGCTGTAGACCGGATGGACCAGGTGTGGAAAGGCTTTGTTGTTGACTAGGTCCCAGCCAGGTTTCTTGGAGAGGCTGCAGCTGTGATGGCTGGTGCCACACTGTCCCCCACCTGCTTGACTGCAGCTTCTCATCTCTGGAGTTGGGTTGGCCACCTCCAGGCCTGGGCTTGTCCGCATGCTCTGTGCAGTCCTGGGAAGCAGTGTGGGGTGAGCTCTCAATGGGTGTCCACTGAGTTTTCCTCCCACATTTTAGGGCTTCCCCACAGCAGTAAAAGACATCACCAGACACCCAGTCCCCAGGCACCTACAAACGTCCTCTCTTCTCTACCCTCATTGGCCAGGTGTTGCCAGCTGTCCTCCCTCTGTCCATCTCCTCCATCTCCACACTGGTGTCAGTGAGCACTTTGTGCATCAGCAGAACTCTTAGCCATGCTCCCTTCTTCCTTTCTGCCCTCTGAGCAGCTGGGCTGTTCTCTGAGAGATTTTAACCAGACCCTGCCTGGTTAGTTTCTTGTCTAGATCCCCTTGGTGGTATCCCGTGAGACTTAGAATGAGACCAATTTGTTGACCTCATCTCTGGAAAGTTCCAAATATGTTCTTCAAGGAGGCCTTCACATCTGCCATTGTCACTGCCTGAGTGTCCTTCCCTGCCATCTTCACACTCTTGTCCCTATTCAGACTTTCCTTGGCCACCTATTCATTCATTCATGCATGCATGCATGCATTCATTCACTGTTTCCTACCACCAGAATGTAAGCTTTCTCTTATTTACTTAATCTCTAGGGCCTAGAGAATTTCTCAATGGGTGTTTAATTCATATTTGTTGAATGAATGAATAAATGAATGAATAAATGTCGCCCACTGAGATACAGTGATATAACAAGAATGTGTGTTTGAACCCTGCCCCCAGTTCCCAGCACAGAGCTCCTTACCCTTGGATGTTGCCTACGAGACACAGTCTAAGGTACAGTTTTGGTTCTGATATTTGGTCTTTGTCCTTGATACCTGACACAGAGTTCCAAGTCATAGGAATGTTGCTTGCTTTAATTGAACATTCCTTAGTAGGCTCTTGTATGGGGACTGGTCACCAAGAAAAAAAAAACATAATTGAAAACTTGCAATGTTCAAGTCCATGCTTCATTTCTGCACAGGAAATTCTAATTTCCATTAAGAAGATGCAATGAGGGATGGCAAGATGGCTCAGCAGGTAAGGTGCTTGCTGCCAAGCCTGGTGACCTGATCTCAATCTCTGAAACTCACATAGTGGAAGGAGAGAGATCCAAGTCCTGCAAATTGTCCTCAAACCTCCACATGAGCATTGGGGCATGCATGCCCTCCCCCCAAGTATAATAAGCAAGCAGAAGTGATACCTCAATATGTTGTTATAGGGGAAAAGATGTTCCTACTTGGAATGCAGATTGAACAGGTCTCCTCTACCTTCCCCTGAGTCCCTAAGCTATATAATACCATATAAATCTACCAGGACAGAGCAAATAAAGGATGGGGCATGAGAGATCTCAGCAAGTGTTTGGAAGATGGAAGCGGAAAGAACGGGTGTGGATGGCTTAGCAGATCTAAAAAGGCTGGGTCCTTAGGTTACAGGGAAAGGTCATGGGCAGTGTGAGCACTGACGCCAAAGCACCTGGAAAGTACAGGCATCAGCAGAGCTGTAGAGTAGGCAAAAGGTCCTGTGAGTGACCTGCCAGACCCCAAGCCCTTCTCTACTCACATTAAATACGAGCACAGAGTAGTTGCTGAAGACTTGAGAGCACCTGGCCTAGTACAGGGTGGAGGCTGGAGGGTCCTGTGACAGGTGCTGGACCAAAGGTAGAGTTGGGGACAAAGCAACTAAACAAACAGCTGCACACCAGCCCATATGCTCAGACCCAACATGCTACCCCGACTGTGCCCCCAGAAACCTGGGGAGAGGGTTGACAACATTTATTTCAGCCTGAGAGAAGAGTTACCAAAAGTGCAGGCTACTGACATTCAAATGACATTTGTGAGATCCTAATGGAATATAACCTTCTCTTGCCACCCCAGTGGGGGACCTCACTCAAGCCTCCAGATTCCAATGCCTTTGGTTGTCTATGGAAGAAGTCAGATCACCAGATGTGTGAGCAAAGAGCCCCAGAGAGAACAGACACACAGGGAGAAACACGGAGAAACCAGAGTGACAGCTATGAGAGATTCTGACCTTCTAATCTAAGGCAGTTATGCTCTGCAGGGGTGTGTGTGTGCGTGCGTGTGTGTGCGTGTGTGTGTGTGTTGGAGGGGGGTCCCTCCAAGCATCAGTGAAATGATCTGCAAAGAGGCAAGAAGGAAAACTCAGTTCAGTGGGACTTAGTCAGCCAGGCTGGATCAAACTTTTGGAGTCTGATGCCAGGTCATTTATTGTAAGCGTATTTAAACACAGTACTATTTGGGAGAAGTCTTCTGGTGTAATAGAATCCCTGGTATATAATGAGGAATAATTACATTGAAACTCAACTCAAAGTACATGTCATTTCTTCCAAGAAGATAAGTTCTAGAGATAGGTTATATGAATTAGCTTAAGGGGCTAGGGAAAGATCTGGCATGGCCTCAGTCATACAGATAGCATAGAGGTCATTTAAGCTACTAGCCTAACATTCCTGTTTTCTCTGGTGATCTGTGGGCACAAGGGCCTTTGTGCTCCCAACACTGCTCTACGTCGCAAGTTTTAGGCCATCCAGGGCTACATAGTAAGACCCTGTCTCAACAAAACAAAATACCAAAACAGAAAATACCTTCATTCTAATCAGTTGACATAAAAATTGGGTCAAGTGAGATAAATAAATTTTAGAAATCTGCTATACAACTTTGTAATTATAGTTAGTTATTCTGTATTGCACATATACTAAGAAACTCTATCTCATATTAAATGTTTTTATTGCAAAAATAAAAACAATATTGCACTTATTTGTCAAATGTCTTCTGGGTAAGAGTGCAGCAGTTTGAACGAGAATGGCCCCTATGGGCTGATATGTTTGAATATTTGATTTCCTGTTGGGGGCACTCTCTGTCTCCTGCTTTCGGTTTGAGATGTGAGTTCTTAGCTGCTCCTGTCCCCTCACCTTCATCTCACCATTATGGACTCTAATCCCTGGAATAATAAGCCTAATTAGGTGCTTTCTTTCGTAAGTTGCCTTGGTGATAGTGTTTTATTATAGCAATAAAAAAAGTAACTGATGAAGAGTTTGGTACCAGGGGGTGTAATATTGCTGTGACAGACCCAACAATGTTTTTTTTTTTAATATGGAAGACTTTGGACTAAAAAAAAGTAGTTGAACACTGTAAGCATTGCTTCAGGGGCCATCCTAGCCAGAAGACAGCATTGCTGAGAGTAGTGTGTACTGCGGGCCCAGTTCAAGAGGTTTCATAGAGGACAATATTGGTAACTGGGTTACCAGATGTTTTGTGGTATTTTGGCAAAGAATGTGACTATCTTCTGTCCTTGCCCTAAGAATTTTTCTGAAGTTAATAAAGTAATGGGCTGATTTCTTTGGAGGAGGATATTTCAAGACAGCCTAATGTTGGCTCTGTTGCACAGTTATTATAATCACCCTTAAAGTCTACAGTGAAAAAGAGCACATGGGGCAAAAAGAAATACAAACTACATTTGGGAAGAAAAAAAATCACCAGGAAATTTATTGTTGGACCCAAAGTGTGGTGGTTTGAATGAGAATAGCTCCCGCAGACTTTGATATGTTGTAATGCCTGCACTAGGAGACAATACACGAGCCAGGAACTAAGCTGGAGGCTTAAAAATACACACCCACAGACAGACAGAGACACGGGGACACGGGTCATCCTTGATACAAGACTGCCAAGTTTATTGTGCTCCAGGGAAGCTTATATAGGGATCCTTAACTGATAGCCACGCCCCAGCTCTCGGGATCTCTCAGCTGCAGGCCTTGCCAGAACCCACTCCTCGGCCATCAGGGTCTCGTGCTCAGAGCAGCTGCAGGCACAGGTGTTTTGCTCAGTTCACTACAGCAGGCAAAGGGTCTGAGGCAGGCAAAGAAAGTCAAGGGGCCAGGGGTCTGCAGCCCCCAACAATATGTGAACGCTGGTTCCCTGGCTGGTAGACTATAGGAAGATAAGGCCTACAAGGCCGAGTGATGAGCCAACCTGGACTTTGCCCAAGCGCTTAGCAACAGGCACTATCAGAGGTCGTGATTGTGCCTAGCCAATGAGGGGCAGCCGTGTGATGCCAATGGATCAGAATGCAGCCTGGGTGCTGGGAGGAAGGTATATAAGGCTCTCCCCATTGCTGGATAAATGAGCCTGTTGTTCACCTTTTACCTGACTCCCAGTGTCTATGTTGTTGAAGCCACACCTTCCCACCCCCTCCCCTGAGAGAGCCATTAGGACCCAACCACATCTGGTGCCTGAACAGCTTCTGGTCATCTCCCTCTTCTTGCTCATGGTGCTAGACAGTACCCACAAGACGGTGTATGTCGGTGAGAAGGTCCCTCGATGTGTGTTTTCGGTTCCTTTGCCAGGAAAGTGTTGGGACCCCCATTTCTTTCCTTCTTTTGTGTTGTCTGTTATGCTTGTCTGCTCATCCAGTTAGGAAGGCACATTTTTCTGTTTAGTTTCACCAGGTGCCTCCACATAAGGACTGACCCCCCAGGAGGTGCAACCAAGGCTTGGCTCTCAAACACCATCGCCCATCCAGAGAGGTAGGCATACAGCCATGGCCTAAAAAAACCACAGAAGTCTCCCACTGAGCGTAAAACATGAAGGTCGGACACAATTTTCCACCCTGGTGATTGCCATCTTCTCTCTGACTGTTGCTTGCCTGGTGTCTCCCTCTACAAAATGGCTAACCTCTCCTTCACCTCCACTCCTTCCATGTCTGATCTCTCTACAGCATCCAATGATGAGGAGACAGAAGGTTCAAGCCCTGTGAAACCTACTGAGGCCATAGTCAAGCCCATCCTTGCTGCTTCCCCAGCATCTTCACTCCCACTGTAGGAGGCTACACTTCCACCACGGAACCAACGGAACCTTACTTCAGACAAGTCCTCACTCAATTGATGCTGTCCTGACTACTGATATTAGAGTTTTCTTTGATGACCTTCAGGTCCATGAAAAGACAGATTTGGCAAATTGTGATCCTATGCATGAGTCGTACCCCCAATTCTAAGGACCACTGTCCCTCAGAAATCCACCTCCTAGTCCCATTCCATTGACATGGCTCTCAAATTGAGATGCCTGGGTGGAACAGTAGCCTATAATTAAACCCAAGCTGTCAATCCTAAAGAAATTAGTTGCAGAACAGCTAAAGATGGGGCACATAGAAACGACCACAAGTAAACCTAGTGCCCCCATATTTGTTATTCCCAAGAGAACGGGACACTACCACCTCCTGCAGGATCTATCTTCGAGCAGTTAATGATCAAATGGAAAAATTGGGGTCCATGCAACCAGGCCTCCCCAACCCTAGTGCTATTCGTCCATCTTATTATATTTTAGTTTTGAATATTAAGGATTGCTTTTTTTCAAATTCCCCTAGTGCCCCAGGATTGAGACCACTTTCCCTTTGCAGTACGGGAACCTAATATGCATAAGCCAGCCAAGAGATATCAATGGACTATTTTACCCCAGGGAATAAAGAATAATCTCACAATCTTCCAGTTATATGTTTCTCAGTCCTTAGTGAATATTCCCAAGGACGTCTTTTTGATCCATTACATGGATGAACTCCTGGCACATCCAGATACAGTCTATCTGCAAAGGACTGCCAAAAAAGTGTTAAAAGATCTTGTATTGTTACATCTGATGGTGGTGCCAGATAAGGTTAAAATGGTACCCCTTTTGCCTTTTTAGGCTTTTCCAATGTTAAGCATGTTTGCCCCTTTCTTTAAATTGGAAATGAAGGAACTGTACTCATTTTCAGAATGACAATAATTACAAGGCATGTTTAATTGGTTCAAGCCCTTTCTGCCCATTCCTGATCAAGAGATGAGACACCTCTTTTCACTGTTGGAGGGACCTACCTACCTGTCCATCAAGATTAGGCTTGAGATCTACTACAGAAGGTTGTGGCCATTCTAGCTACCTCCAGCCTGCAACACCTCGATCCTCAGAAGCCCTTGTTGGCAATGATCCTCTGGACATTATTTTTTGGGAGCATTATGGCTATCTGGGTCCCTATTATGGATACATCAAGCACATTTTGATCTGTGCAAAGTCACTCCTAAGTTTGATCAATCCTTCCAACTTGGCCTTATAATAGATACCTGTTCCTCCTTTGTTTATGCTTTTGCCCTTTCTGAATAGAGAGCCATTAGTGCTATCAAGTCCCTTAAGTCAATCATGGTAGTTATGTGGGTACTTTGGGCACTAATGACTGACAATGGCCCTGCCTATGCCTCTCAACAATTCAATGACTTTCTGGGGTCCTGGATGATTTCCCATACCACTGGCACCATTGGCATCCCCTACAATCCTCAGGAACAAGCCATTGTGGAGAAGACCAACAGCTGCTAAGGAGCTGTTGGCCAGGACGCTCTCACCAGAGGCTGGGAGATCCCCATCCAGCCTTAACAGAGGTCCTTTTCCATACGAACTTTCTCAGTTTTGGTGACAAGGGGCTCAGCCCAGCCTGCAAGCACTGGGTATCTCTACTAAAGAGCATACCCCTGCTCCTGGTAAAATGGGGAGATCCTACTCACTCCAATGGCAGCTGCCAACTCCCCTCCTAATCTGTGGGTTAAGGGTATGCTTGTGGTTTTCCTCAGACTGCCATGATACCGATATGGGTCTTGGTAAGAGATGTACACCCAGCCATGGATCAGTTTGCTTCCACCAAGGAGGGAGTAATTCAGGATGAGTAATTTCTTGCTCTCATTGCCCCCAAACAAATTAATTTATTATTGGGGGAAGAAATTGACATTTTAAATACCTTGATGAGACTCGATTGTGACCCTCACTTTTTCTCATTTTGTATGATGCCTTTTGAGATGAAGACTGTTAGTTCAGCATGCCAGGAGCTGGCTAAATATATTAAGGGCCCATGGTCAACTAAGTTTCTATTTTATTCATTATAGCTAACAAACGATTTTTTCCCCAATTAGATCAGATAAGGGCAGAGGTTATGGCCTTTAACTCTTCATTTTTTGAAACAGTTTGGCATAATATAAAAAGACAATTTGATCCCTCCTGGATGCTCACATGTGCCTTAATTGGTGGAATGGTATTATTAATTCTTTTTTTTTAATGTCTCCTGCAGCATATTCGACAGCAATGGGCAGTGACTGGGCAGCTCTTTAGGTGTTACTGGCCCTTGGGCATCCCTCTCATAGTCCTCTGCAGAAGGTTATGCATGACTGGTTATCTGAAATTCAAAAGGCTACCACCTAGTCTCCCCACCCTGGCAACTCTCCAGGAATGAGTGCTCTTCAAGGGATGGTAGTCAATGATGGGTAAGAGCTTTTTTGGCCAGCCAACCTAAGCCAGGCACAGTCCAGTCACTGAGCCATCCCGGGTGGGGTCAACAAGAACTCTGGCTCTCACTGAGTGCTCACGTAATAAATAAAAAGGGCCGGGTGGTAGTGGCGCATGCCTTTAATCCTAGCACTCGGGAGGCAGAGACAGGCAGATCTTTGTCAGTTCGAGGCCAGCCTGGTCTACAGAGTGAGTGCCAGGACAGGCTTCAAAGCCACAGAGAAACCCTGTCTCAAAAACAAAAGAAAAAAGAAAACAAAAACATAAATAAATAAATAAATAAATAAATAAATAAATAAATAAATAAATAAATAAATAAATAAATAAAAAAAAGGGGTGGATATGTAGGAAGTTAAGGCCTACGAGGCTGAGAGAGCCAACCTGGAGACTGCCTGAGACTTTAGCAACAAGTGCTGTCAGAGGTCCTGATCATGCCTAGCTAATGAGGGGCGACCATGCAATGTGAATGGATCAGAAGGCAGCCTGGGTGCTGGGAGGAGGGTATACAAGGCTCTCCCCATTGCTGGATAAACGAGTCTGATGTTTGCATTTTACCTGACTCCCAGTGTCTATGCCGTTAATGCCATGCCTTCTTACCCCCTCTCCCAAGGGACCCATTAGGACCTGGCCACAGTAGACTATTTTGGGAAGGATTGGGAGCTGTGACCTTATTGGAAGAGCTATGTCACTAGGGGTGGATTTTGAGATTTCAAAAGCTCAGTCAGACTCAGTTTCTCTCTCTCTCTCTCTCTCTCTCTCTCTCTCTCTCTCTCTCTCTCTCTCTGTGTGTGTG
>PVIU01018880.1:0-37878 GCA_004026605.1 Ondatra zibethicus
GGTGGGCCTTGGACTTCCAACAGGGCAGGGCACCATGCCCTCTTTCAAGGAAGAAGGGGGAGGGAGGAGGGGTGGGGGGGTAGTGGGAGGGGACCGGGAGAAGGGGAAGAAAGGAAAAAAAATTTATTTCTTTAATTATGTTCTTGAATGGAAAAAATAAAACAAAACAATGTATGGAAAAATAAATAAATAAAAAAAACTTATAAAAAAATTCTACAGCACTGAAAGAAGACAAAATAACAGTGGTCCAGGGAAGCTTAAAGAGGAGGAGATATTTGATCTGTGTACCAAGGGATGAGGCTTTCCCAGGTTCCCTATAGTTCCCTGTGTTGAAGAAGAGTGGACATGTAGGATGCGATATATTGATGGAAGAGCCGATGCAAGGGAAGACAGCAGGTGACTTGGTGTGAGCGCATTTTGGGATGTGATGTCATTGAGAAAAAGAAAACAGCATGAGACTAGAGTGAGAAAGGGGCTTGATCATACGGATGCTGTTCATCCTCTGAAGGCATCACAGAGACTTTGGAAGTTTCCCACATTTCAACAGTGGAGCAACTTGACTGGCTTTCTGTTTTAGGTACAGCCATCTTGAAGCAGTAAAGGATACATTTTGGTGAGAAAAGTGGTAACAGGAGTGAAATAACCACTTAGACAAGCGAATTAGCTTATAGGTCGTGAAAACTAGAAGGAAACTGCTAATTTTGGGGTGTTTCTGAAAATTATTGTTTTCAATATTTTTTAAAGGAGCAAGGAGGACCATATATTACACAATCCCAATAATTATTTTTAAGAATGCAGACTTTCAACTTGGTATGCCAGACTTTGTTGACTCTCCAAGGGAGGTCTTGCCCTCTCCAAGGAGTGGATGGGAGAGAGGTGGAGACCTGGGAAAAGGGGAGGGAGGAAACTGGGGTTGTTATGTAAAATGAAAGAAAATTTTAAATAAAAAAAAAACAGAACGCAGGCATATTGTCCCCAATGTGCTTTTCTCTTTTATTCTGGAATGTTCTGTTGACTGCAGAAAATACTCTTTTTCATCCATCTTTGTAAAATAAGGTTTGGACATTGTGTGAAACATTCCTTGTTCTAGATAATTATGCTTTAATCTCCTGAAGCTGTGCTTGACTTTAGATATACTTTCAAATCAAATGTGGATACTGGATATGAGCAGAAGGTTTTATGGTTTAAGTGTACAATTCTGACTAGGCTTGCATTACACAAATTAGGTATTTTTATGTAAATTTAATATCCTTGTCAAACTTATGTGAATAAAGTTCCAATTCTACTGTAAAAGGCACCTTTTTTACAGGCAACTATTCTTTTGTGCTTTGAGGAACTGTGTGTTGGTATGGGATGTCCTTCTGTATAGGTGTTGCTTTTATTGGTTAATGAATAAAGCTGCTTTTGGTCAATGGCTTAGCATAGTAAAGCCAGGCGGGAAAATCCAAACAGACATGTAGAAAGAGAGTAGGAGGAATCAGGGAGATTCTACGCAGCTGCCAAAGGAGAAAGGTGCGAACTGTCAGACAGAACCTTGCCAGTAGGTCACGAGCCTCGTAGTAAAATATAAAATAATGGAAATGGGT
The DNA here is from genome assembly GCA_004026605.1 of Ondatra zibethicus. NCBI lineage: Eukaryota > Metazoa > Chordata > Mammalia > Rodentia > Cricetidae > Ondatra > Ondatra zibethicus. Next base: position 1,587 of record PVIU01018880.1, read on the forward strand.
TAATTTAAGGTATTAAGAGCTAGCTAGCAATATGCTTAAGCTATTGGCCAAGCAGCATTTTAAGTAATGCAGTGTCTGTATAATTACATTGGGTCTGATCGGCTGGGAACAAATGAGCAGCCTCCACTAACTGTGGGCGTGTGGGCATACGTGCGTGTGAGCGTGCTAGCATGTGTGTATGTGTGTCTGTGTGTGTACGTGTGTGTGTGTGTTTGTGGGAGAGTGATACATGTGAGGTATCTGTGAAGGCTACTGAACAAAACTGTGTGTCATTCCTCGGGTTCATTCTACCTTTTGTTTGTAAAAGGGGGTCTCATTGATTGTGAACTTCTCTCAGTAGGCAAGATTAGCTGGCTAGGAGGCTTCAAGGATCAAACTCTCTTCACCTTCCACCTTGCCTTGTATGATCATGCCTGAATTTACATAATTTATTAGGTTTTAAGAGTTTGTATAACATGTTAGATTTTCATCCAACGTTGTGTCTTCTTTTTTTCTCTCTTAGCTTTGAAATAACACTTGCTAATATTTGTGATTGCATTGAAAATGATTTATTTAGCATTTGTAGTCTTCATCGTATCTTAGAGCAATGGGGGTGTCAGGAAACACAGAAGATTTCAAACTTGAAAACTGGTACATATCCATCATGGCTTCTCATATCTGTGGTGGTTGTAAGTGAATTTTCATGTAGCAATATCAGACCTTTGGTGTTTGCTATTTTATTTCTTTATGGTTTCCTGCTGAATTGAAATGTAGCCACACCATTTCTTATGAAATGAAAAAATCTGAACACCAATGGTTTGTGTGCCTGTTTACAAAGCTGTTCTACTCCTGAGAAGAAAGCATTTACTTTGATTAAAGAAAGCAGATGAAACATAGACTTTTATTTGACAAGTTAATTTTAAACCGATTTTAAAATTATTTCGAGGTCATGAAAATTTTAGAGCAATTAAGCTAATGAAGCAGTGGATGATAATACACCCACAGGATGTTGACTTTCAGTGAAAAAATGTGTCTTGCCATCCTTTTTAGGTTAATGTTTAGTTGTTTTGTTTTTATTTGTTTGCTGTTATATTTAGCAGAGGAAGACACTGTTAGATAGGTAAAAGCACTGTGAAATTGAAGACCTGTCTGGAAGGCTCCTACCTCTAAAATTCTTAGATGTTTGGATGTTCTGTTGAAATCCCCCAGACATTTAAAAGAGAATGGCATAGAATCATATAATCCTGGTTTCAGATTAAGAAACACAATATTAGAAGAAAATTCTTAGTATAAGCCAGGCATGATGGCACCTTTAATCCCCGCACTCAGGAGGCAGAGGCAGGCAGATCTCTGTGAGTTTGAGGCTAGGCTGGTCTACAGAGTGAGTTCCAGGACAGCCAGGGCTACACAGAGAAACCACCCCACCCACACCAAAAAAAAAAAATCATTACTATAATTAATAGTCAGTTCTTTTTATTTTTTTATTTATCATAGAATAATAGTGTTCAATTCATACAGGTTGTGAGAAAACTTCATTATCATTAGTGGAAAATATCCATCACTTACTAAGAATAAAACTAGTACTTATCGCTGGGAAATGGTGGCACATGTCTTTACTCCCAGCACTCAGGAGGCAGAGGGCAGGCAGATCTCTGTGAGTGTGAAGCCAGCCTGGTCTACAGAGCAAGTTCCAGGACAGGCACAAAACCTACACAGAGAAACCCTGTCTCAAAAAAAACAAACACAAGAAACAAACAAACAAACAAAGACTAATACTTATCAAATATTATTACTGATAAATGCTATGTCAAACTAGAAGAGTTTGGACTCCCTTGACATTTTCAGATAGATTACTTGTTTTGGTCATACATCCTCTCAGCTTACATCCCTTCCTCTGTCTTCTTGTGACAATTTGGTTTAAAACATGGAGATTCATCGCTGAGCTGAGGATCTTGAGAACTCTCTATGTCCTGTGTTTTTACAGAAGTCTTGTCAGGCACCATCTTAAGACATGTACTCCTTCTTCATCATCTGTGGTTACACGAAATAAAATACATGCCAAGTTTATCAAAGCTCAATGAAGCAAAGAAATCAAAGTTAACAATTGGCAAACTTCATTGGTATGAACAGATTTTCAAGGAAGAAAATATGTGCATCAGCTACTGCTTAAAGGCAGCATTGGTAGTAGAGTCTGATCTAGAAGGCAGTGGTTATTTTCCCTGTGTTTGGCAGATATTACAAACTAGTGAAATATTCTTCACTTTTTCCCCAGATGGGAACTCCTTCTGTCCCTAGGTTGCCAACACTCTCTTTTTTTCCCTTCCCAAATTAGTTCACCCTGCACTTTCTTTTTCCTAGGGCACTACGCCTTTCTAAACTAATTTCTCTCATTTTCCCCCTTGGGTTGTTTCTCTGTCCTGTCTTACTTTCTCATGTGCCTCGGGGAATCCTTTCAGTAAACCTCAGAAGGGCCAGGTAGTCCAAGAACAATACTGACTTTTGTTTCCCCAAACTGCATGCTCCATCCAAATAGTCAGTCCAAAAATATGTTGAAGTTCAGGTTTACGAGGGTTGCTGGAGGGATTAGGGGAGAAAGAAGATTTGCCAGGGCAATTTCAGAGGCACACAGAGCACGAAGGCAAGCAGGAAAGGGAACCAGCTCGGGCTTCTTAAGTCCCTTTGGACTTAAGGATCCTGGCCTCCTGTGGCCTTGGTTCTAACTGCTGACTGAGAACTTCATTCCACAGTCCCGCATCCTCCAGTTCATTTCCTTTGTTTGTCCAAATGTCTAACCTTGTCTTTGAGTAGACAAGACTTTCACGTACAAAACCTTCTTGCAGAGGAAATAGATCCAACAAAAGGAAAAACTGTACTTCTTTAAAGAAACACCATGGGCAGAAAGTCAGGTCCTGACAGCCTTTCACATTCACTTTTGTGCTTCTCAACTCTCTCCCACATGGTGTCACCCTCTGACATCTCCCAAACTAGCATCCTTTATTGGTCCACAAAGGATTTTGTTTTATTTGGGTTTTTCGGTTCCAAGCCCCGCATCATCTTGTGCTTCTCTAATGAGAAACACACAGGGAAGACAGTGTTTAACTCAGATAGTTAGATCTTCATGATGCTTTTTCCACACTAGATGGAAGCTGGTGTCAGGGATTAACTCTCTTCATTTATGTGTTAACTTTTTAGCTCTGAACGCAAAGCCCTTAGCGCGGGAAATGTGCTATACGTTTTAATTGGATTGACTAGGACTGTCATTTGTGCTCTGGTGAAGATAATAGAAAGTCCAAATCCATCCTGTCACTCTTTCATTTAAATTTGCATTTTCTTAAATAATTTCCATTTGGTCCTCAAGCTAAAAACCTATTCTTGGAAGTGAAGAAAGGAGTCTAAAAGTCAATAGGCAACAAAGGATAGATCTCCCAGTCTGTGAAAAGAGGGGAGGCGCTCTACACTAAAATTTGGTGCACATCAAAGGCTTTCATGTACTAACACATACCCCAATCCAAGAAGGGTTTGTATTTCCAAGAGAAATTTGAGACTGCCCAATGCTTCACAATGGAGGAATAATTCAAAGAACGGGGTCTTGTCCCAGCTGCTGCTTGCCTGATTTCCCCCTAAATTATTTTATGTAATTTGAGATTCTAATTGTAAGAAAATCAACTTATGATTTGTTGGACTACTTCCCTACCAAGTAGGTCTAACACCTGGCCTAGTTGAACATGATCCAAATGTTCTTTTCCATTATTCTTTTTCCTGGCCGAGGGCAAAAGAACCATTGAAGACTAGATCACAAAAATAAGGCAAATTCCAGTATTATTGCCTGCCCTTCTTAATTTTTATACCCCTTTAACTAAAGATATTCTTTTTTAGGAAAATATCATATCAAAGCTGCTCTTATAATAATTCTACATGTTTACCACATTCTAAAGCAGAATCCTCTGAGCTAGGTGAGTGACGCCAACAGAGCTGCAGCTGGGTCGATTCTCAGTAACACTCTTTTACCAAAACTCCAAGGATGCTCAGTGACCACTTTTATTATTACAGCTTGATATTTAAACTCTATTAGTCACTTATCATGTGTTTTAGTTGTCCATAGATTGCCTTCAAATTCTCTAAAGTACACCAAAATAATGGCAAAGATATTCTTTTTTAAGAACAAAGTTTAAATTAATATCCTCCCAAACTTTTCATTCATAAGGTCTCTCTCAGCATTTCATTGATTGCTCGTAGTTTCTGCATGGAGTATAGGAACAATAGAAACAGGGTAAATATAGTTTGTTTCTTGAACTTGTAAATAACTCATTAAAATTATTTGAGAAGATTAAGATGGACTTTCGGGTTTGAAGTGTCCTGCATGAGATTTGTTTTCTAAGAGGAATTTGATCCAGAAGGTTCTTTATATATGTTTCAGTACAGAGACTGGAAGAACTGTGAAAGTAGATGTCTGAATAGACTATAGTTTGGCTATTGGTAATTTGCACCAAAGACACTTTGAAGCATATGCAAACCCCTTTATTTTACATGCCTTCTTTCCATTAGAAAAGTATACAGACCATCACAGACACTCATTCATTGCTGTGACCCTGTGAGTTTGACTGAATGTTGCTACATGTAATTTAAAGAATTTTAAGGATTTATTTATTTTTATTTTATATGTATGTGTGTGTTGCCTACATGTATGTTTGCGTCCTATGTGTACAGTGCCTGCAGAAGCCAAAAGAGAGTTTTTGGGTTGATCCCCTAGATCTGGAGTTCTGGAGTATTGGGAGCTGCCATGAAGGTGCTGGGAACTGAAACCAGGCCCTCTGTAGGAGCAGCAAGTTCTCTTATCCATTGAGTCATCTTTCCATCCCCAATTTAAAGTTCTTTTTTTCTTTTTCTTGATTTTGTTTGTTTGTTTCTTTTGTTTTTCAAGACAGCGTTTCCCTGTGTTGCTTTGGAGCCTGTCCTGGAACTAGCTCTTGTAGATCAGGCTGGCCTGGGACTTACAGAAATCTGCCTGCCTCTTTCTCCCCAGTGCTGGGATTAAAGGCGTGCATCACCACCGTCCGGTGATTTTTATTGAGCTCTACATGTTTCTCTGCCCCCCTCCCTGCCTCTCCCCTCTCCTCCCACCCTCTCCCAAGGTCCCCATGCTCCCAATTTACTCAAGAGATCTTGTCTTTTTCTGCTTCCCATGTAGATTAAAGTTCTTAAACATCTTTTTTTTTTCTAAAGTAAGTGGAGTAGGATATTGAAACAACCAATTCAAATGCCGTTACCACCCCAGAAGCTCACATAACTGGGCAGAACGGTTTTCTGAGCTCACTGCTGAAGGAGTCATTTTCTCTCACTGCACCCTGCTCTTTCCTGAATGCTGAGGACTTTTCATTTTAAATGTAGCACACTTGCCAACTATGTGTTATGCTCTGGTGCCCAAAGCAATATGATTGCCCTTAGTTCAAGGCTGGCTTGGACTACAAGCTGAACCCCTATCTCAAAATAAAGACAAGAAACAAAACCTTTGGCACATAATATGTATTTTTCTTTGTTATTGATTTAAAGTTCTTTTATCCAAAGATATACATACTTTCTTTTGGAGACATTTCTTTATATATACACTTCAAAAGAGTTAGAAAATTTGAGTGTATGTGTGTGTGTAAAACTAAAAAGCCAAGCAAATCTAATTCTTTATGTCCAGAGCTTTCTGAGAGTTTATGTACCTGAGCACTAAGAGGAAATCTGAGGTCATTCAGTGTTCCTAACAGCAGACAGGTTGGTGTCCAGTCTCCATCCTTTCAGGCATTTCTTTTAATTACTTTGAAAGTAAACACAGCTCCCTTTGAGCCATGCACCTTCAATTAGCGAGATAACAGGGTAGTATTTACAGGGCATTAGCTGCTGTTCAGCGATAACAAGCGAACTGTAGAAGTTACACCTGGAATGAGCTTTCTGATACAAACTGAGCACACAAGTGGAAGAGTGAAGTTCATCAAAGGGATAAAGGGATTTTGTTTCCTTCAGAAGCTACCTTCCAAGGGTACTTTAACTTTGCTTCTCTATAGAAGCCTCCCTTCCCTCTGCCCATTCGAGTTTCTTGATTTATGATACAGTAGTTGTAACATTCCCAAGAGAGATGGTATTTTTCTCCTGTTAGAATGCAGCACATGGAGCCACCCTGCAAGAGCAAATGGGACTCCAAATAGCTCTGGGTTAGTGCTAAAGGCTTGGTCAGAAAATAACTTCTATAATTTTATATTAACCACACATACAAATGAATATTCTCAATTAACATGCTGATTGAGAGATTTATAGTTCAAATTAATCAGTAGACATCAGAAGAAATATTTCCTGGTAATGTCACTTTGCTATAGTATTTGAACCATATTCTGCTATACAATTTGTTATAATTTGACATGCACATTGCTTACTGGAGTCAAAATAAAATTGAAAGAATCAAACGCCAGTTGTTTGCTTTGATGATGTAACTTGTGTGACACCTGTTTCAATGGAGTATATAATCCTGACAGGGACATCAACAAAACAGATTGGAACAATACTGTGTGGTATGCTCAATAATCACTATGTAAACATTTATCACAACATTGCCTGAGTAAGCCTGGGCATCTCTTTGAACAACATTTAGGCAAGTACTTCCTCAGTATTTTTTGTTTGTTTGTTTTGTTATGAATGGCTTAAGTTTTTACTAGTTAGAACTGTAATTGAGTTCTAAGTTCTCAGTTCTGCCAGTGTTTAGAACTGCAATTGATAAATGAATCTTTGATGACCTTAGAAGCCATGTGGAAACAGAGCCAGCTTTAAAGTGTGTCTTGAAATTCTACCATTGAAAAGTCCACATAGTCAAGTTACTCACTATCAGAAGTCACATAAGACACCAGGATGCCCTCTGCAGGGAATGGGCAAAACAAAGATCAGCTTTTTGCTGCTGTGAGGGAAGAAAATGCAAGATTAACCCTGGGCAAATGTCTCGCTGACACGCGCTTCCCATTCTTATCCAAGAATGGCCCTAAGCCATGTGAATCATCTTATTTTTAATCAAATATATATGCCACTCTCCATTCAATTGTCACTATTCTGCCATATTGTACTTTGGAGAAATTGATAAGCTATACCAGAGATTAGTTCAGATGACATTTAGCAGTTCTTATGATGAATTCCATTTGTTTTCATGAGATAATCCTTCTACATACCCATTCACTGATGCATTGTTCCTAACAGATAAGCAGTGGCCATTGCCCAAGAATAATGATGGATTAATTTGGAAACGAAATATAGTTTATGCTTTCAATTGAGAATTGCTTGGCCTCAGAAGTGGGCAAGTCCTGTCGTGTGCTGCAGCGTGAATACAATTTGAATACATTCCGGTGCACAGAGGAAGTCCTGAAAATACAAATAGTCTATGCTTCTCCTTATATGAGCTATCTAAAGTCATTAGTGCAGAGGAGCAGAATACAGAGACGCTACTAGGCACTGGAGGTGAGGGAAAGCAGGCTGTTGATGAATGCTTTTACAAGACGAAATTGCCCAGGACATCTATTTTTATAGTCATGAGAATATACTTAACACTACTCAACTGAACTCTTAAAAAACTCTTAAAAAGAGTGAAGATGATCAATTTTATATTACATGATTTTTTACCATCATAAAAGGGCTAAAAGAGATAGTAAAAACACTGTGGGTTTTTTTTTTTATTTTAAAACATCATTATATGAGAAGTCTTATCTAGAGCAATCCATAATATATGTAGATTTACTTCAGGAGAATCAGACTATCAAATAACAGTGCCTTGATCATATTCTCATCATGCGATTTTAAACTGATATACAGAAAAGACAGTACAAACAGATAAAATATAATAACTTTATCCTGGCCTGGAAAATAACTTAACTCTCAAGTCTCCCTCTTTCTGTGATTAAAAACCCTTGAAATCCCATTATAAAGAAAATAGAAGCTTAGCAAGGTGTAGAAAAATCTGTTATTCAATAAATCACATCTTGTAATTATATCTGGGAGAGAAATGAAGGAGGAGGAAAATGCTACGGGAAGAAAAAGCAGGAGCAGCAGGAACGAAGGTGGGAATCAGGTCTCTATACACAGCCTAGTTCTTGAAGTCAGCCTAGCAACGTTCGTGTTATTCTCACACAGTGTGGCACTTAAAGAAAAAAAACACCTGACACTGCAAATGATGGGGAGCTTGAGATAAAGTGAGAAGTAAACTTTCTGAGGTCGGAAGCTGGGCTCCAGAAACCCATGTATTTCTTTCCCTACAAACGCGAAGCAGGCAGTTCTAATTCACAGCACAGTTTCCCCCAGAGATTGACTTGGCTCCAAAGGAGAAGTATAGTAGCAGCTGACAATGATATTACTGTTGACTTTCAGACAGGGAAAGAAGTTTGAGAATAGGGAAGAACTATCATGTCTCACACACCATGACCATTATCACTGGCATTACTATTTGTGTGAGACATTTGGTTTGGAATGCAAATTGCTAACATGAAACCTTCAGAAATATCTCCAGACAATCTTTGGGCATATGTGTATGGTATCTGTTGGAAACACTTTAGAATAAAAACAAGGGGAATTTGAGGGAGCTTCCCCAAGAAGAATGCAGTGAAAATCTGACACATTCAGACACGTTCAGTTCCCCTGGTGACCAATGCAGTCCATGGAGACTGCTTGAAAATTGCTATTCGTTATTTCACTTCACTCCACTGAGAAAGAGAGCAAGGAAGTGGCCATAAAAAGTATGTTGATAATAAGTATAATGGAATATTGGCCAGACAGAAATCATATCTTTAAGTTGAGAGCTACAGCTCTGTGCATTTTTATGATGGGCTTCGGAGATTAGAGAATTAATACATACCTCCTGGTGTTTCTGCTCTATAGATGCATTCTTCAGTTCCTGTTTTTCTTTCTTTCATAGTACGGTAAACAGTTTGTTATCCTTTCTCCTTTCAATTCTAGAAGTGATCTTTTCTCTATGATAAAAGAAAGCTGTCAAATGACAATTTGGTTGGTTTTCATTTTGCTATAAAGACCTGCTATGCCCACTTGTGAAAACAAAGCCATCACCACACATTTGTTTTAGCCTGTCAGAATATCCTTACTAGCATTAAAACAGACCATGATTTTGGAAGCTATGGGTTACAAAATACAAAGTGTGTGACTATATCTGAGGAAAAATATTTTATCTATTTCTTACATCTAGAACTTACATAAACTTTTCCTGAATATACACTTTACTCACTTAACTGACTTTTCCTTGAGAATATTATTTGCGTTTCAAATTGCTCTCATCAAATATATGTTAATAATTTGGTGAAATAAACATCACTGTATAGAGGCTGTTCTGTGGATTGATTAGTTTGCCCCCACTGTAACAAATCACCCGGCATAACCAACTTTTAATAAAGGTTTTTATCCAGATCAGAATTTTGGAGTGTGGGTGTACAACTGGATAAAAGCAAGGTTTTCAGGTCTCATGCTGGGAAAAGAATATCTCAGGATAACTCAGAGCATAAAAGATGTTTACCTCATGGCCATAAAACACAAGACAGAAAAAGAAGCAGCTCTGGGCACCTAATACTTTCAAGCACACCTCTCCAGTGACTTAAAGATACTACCTGCTTCTTAGAGATTATATCACTTACAAACAGCAACGAGCTGGGGCAACACTTCAATGAATGGGCCTTCAGGAAACACTTAAGGTATAAGCTATATCACTTCGGTTTACATAAAATATCTCCCCTGCCCCCCCCCAAGTTATAGGAAAATCACCAGATAAACAGGATGCTTTCTAGTGTTTATTCTTAGGATTACATAAGTTGGACATATGGTAAAATTAAAAACATTTAAATGCCTCAGGGTGTATATCTATGTGATCAGGGGAGCAGCCACAAGGCCCCCAGCTAGGAGTAAGAACTATGTAGTGTAGAAAGAGTGAAGAGGAGCAGGTCAAGAAAAGACGCATGCCTACATGGAGGTACACAGGTACCCAAGAAGTCTCTCATGCATTTTTAGTCTGGCCAGGTCCCTTGAAGTTTGCATGTATCCATTGCCATTCGTAATTCTGGAGTCCACCTAATTATTGGTCATTTCTCTCAGTTTTGATAGCCCCCTTGTATCTACAGGGGTTGGCTTTGTCTTTCCTAAAGAAGGTTGGCTTACGCAAGAACTTCACTCTGGAGAGAGGAGAGAAGTGGTCTCTATGAAGTTCAGCCTTGAAAAGTACTGCATGACATGGCCTGCCCCTGTTGTTCCTTTGTTCTTAAACTGCCTACTGATACCAAGAATAAAAGGTCATCTGAGTATACCTTGATCCAATCTGAAGCTAGCAGCTAACCCAACAGAGCCTGGAGTGGACCAGCTGACCTCAACTGACTCCGGATGTGTGGGAGGGAATACCAGTGACTACCGGAGAGCCCTAAATTTGAGGTCCTTTCATAATTTTTTTTTCACTAGCTGATACTGTAAGGGCTCTCTGCTGTCACAAAATACTTTCTAATCTGGCTTGGACTTTACATCTAGATATAAAAAGTTTTTGTTTTGTTTTTCTGTCTCCATTTTGGACTCTTGTTAATTTAAAGCAGGCTCTTGGATTCAAACAAAATCAACTTAATTGTGTTCACTATGTTTTCTGCTCAGGACTTGCTGTCATAATTTAATCACATTGCTGATCTTCACTGCTCTTTATAAAATAGAGAAGATAATAACTCTTCATTATTCCTCATGAAATTCATTTGTTCATCGACTAGCTTTTTCAATTAATGGCTATTGAGATAATTCTATTTTTTTAGATCATGCAAGGATAGACATTAAAAAAATCCTTGCTGACAAAGACTGTTAATGTATTAGAATTATAGAAGAATGATACAATTACTTTTCAATATAATGAAGAATAAAACAAAGGTCAGTTCGTAGTAGTGCAATTATAAATAAGTACAAGAAGCATTTAAAGCTTAAAAGATTGAAGGGAAGAAAAGAGAGATTCGAGCATAAACCTTCCTCTAGAAGCTTGATGCTCTAAGTTTAACAAATACAAATAAAAATAATTTTACGTTAATCTTCATAAGCAATTGTTACCAGTAGATCAAAACTAATATCTCTAATAACTAGGGCAAATGGAATTTCTTCTCATCATATGAAGCTCTGAGAATTCAGGATCAATTTCTTAGTGGTATCTTTTGCTAACAATACATAACTTACACACCAGAAAGGAGCAGACAAACCTAAACTGACAGACATTTGAAAAAATATCTAGCTCGCACTCTTTAACAATGTCAGTGCTGGAGAAGAAAAGGAATACTGACAAATTGCTGCAGATTAAATATGCATGATGACCATAACCGGATGCATTTGCTATAAAGAATATAACTGAATAGTCTGGAGAGTATATTATAGTATTGTATCAATGCTGATAGCCTCATTTGGCATTTGTTTGGCATTTAAGCAAAAGAATATTCTTGTTTTGTGGTAAGTACTGCAGTATTTGATTTATGCATAAGGAGTTTTCTTCCCATCATCCTGTTTTCTGGGAAAGTCTGGCAGGGTATTATACTTTTAACTCAATTCTAATACTAGAGTCAGTGTGCATGTCATCTATTAAGGACTCAGTCCCACAATACTCTACTCTAGTGGAGTCCTATAATGTTTCTCCACTTTAGATAATACCACAATTCCACTTCAGGACCTGTGTTTCAGACTGCCAACTACCACTGCAGGTCACATCTTCTCTTTGATTTTAATGTTTTCCTAGGGCAGAACTCAAGGAAACACATATATGTTTTTCTGTTTCTCATAACATGTATAGATGAACAATCAGAGTAGACCCATTGGGCCAGATGGATGGGAAACTTTGTTAAATGCCTATGTCTTCATGAGGTCACCAACCTCCAGGCATCTCCATGGTACAGGTACTTCATAAGCTCTCTGTACTTTGTGACTAGGCGACTGTCCAAAGGATTCCTCACATGAGTGTGACAAACAGTTTTAGGATGTCTAGCAGTCCTCCCATTTGGAAAGCAGTTTTGCAACCTTCTAATCAGCTGTTGATTTCCCTGATATCTAGCACAATAACCTTCATTATAGGTTAAGGAAAGAGACTTTAGTACTACAGGCTATTGAGATGATGACCTCTTCCTGCCAGGAATCTGAAATTTCCCCCAGCATCTCCTTCCAGAAGAAGGAAAAGGTTGAAGTTCTGGTTTCAGCCATCAGAGAAGTTGGACTCCCGGAAAGGGTTTCACACAGTTTTGGCAACCTAATATATAAACTTCTATATATAAAACAAAAATCCCATGTCAGCACTTGGAACATGAATATTGGAATATTGGACAGAAAATCTTTGTCTTTTCACCTTTTCATCGTTGTGTCTTCAATTGGCCTGTTGAGGAGGATTGAAGCAACCTAGCTAGTAAGCACTGCCAGGACAAAGCTCTGACCCTCAGGATTCTGGTTGTAACTTCATTTGTGTGTCATTGAATTATAATAAAAAGGCAATCTTGTCACATAGGATAATCAATGTTTGGTTACAATAAACATTCCTTTTACCTAGGATATAACCAGGCTTCACAAATTTATATGTATGCCATAAAATAAGAAGAAAGGATATATATATACATCACACACACACATATATATATCACATATATATATTGTATATATGTGTGTGTGTTGTTACAATGTGTGTTGTTTGTGTATCTTTATTTGTTCATATACATATGTTCTTTGATGGGGAGAGAGAATAGGAAGTGGCTACAACAGAAGTGAGGGAAAATGTCACTATTTGGAGAACCCTAGGCAAACTCCTGAGAATGCCATTGTAAATTTCTTGCAATCTTTTTATCCTTTTTTATTTTTTATTTCTGATTTTATAATTTAATGACATTTCTCACTTCTCTTTCCTTCTAAACTCTTCTTGACTCCTCCTTTCACTAAGTGTTATTGCAGGCATATATATGTATACAATTTGTACATACACAGAAATTCCTATAGGAAAATTCTTGCGAATTTTATGTGAGTCTGAAATTGTGTTGAAACAAAAATGAAAAGAAGGTGATGGGAAAGAATGAGGCAAGAGCTCAGCCTGGAATCCAGAGGGGGAGAGGTGGCTCTCAATGTGGTAGGGGTACACATCCAAGTTTGCTGTGGAAAAATAATGATCAGTGGATCCTTCCCTGAATTTTACCATTCAAACATCACTGTAGAGTCAGAGAATTGACTTTTCTACATAAAATTAAATCTCAGAAATTGCAATATGCTCTGTGGAGTTTACGAATGTCACTTTCTTGGTTTTGATATGATTATTTCAGATGTTACGATTGAGAAAAATTGGGTGAAAGATACATGAATTCTTCCATGCATTGCTATGAAACTTCCTGTGAATCAATATTGATTTTAAAATAAAGATGATTTTAATTACCTTCTTAATATAGCAAGAAAAATAAAACTGTTATTTCCCAAACTTCATGGAATGACTTCATATGTTACGAATTTTGCCTCTAAATAAAATCAAGAATGTTTATATTTATCTGAACAAGTTTATCAAAAATCTTCTGAGCAATTTCTCCAGTATTCCTGTTTAAGATGAGAAAGATTCTTGCGTGTGGAAAGTGCACCCAAGTCCCCTTGAGCCTTTTGTGCAGCTAGACTCTAGCCTTGACCTACAGAGACTAAGACAGACATGCATGGATATAGCTTCTCACAGCTCGTGGTTTTTGACTTACATGACTTTATCCCTACCTTAAGTGCTTCTTTGAGAAAAACCTAAATCTGCCAGAATAGCTTATCTTTCTGGAAAATACAGGATGGCAGGACCCCTATTTCTGTCTCTATGTGAAGATAAGGCCTAAAATTCCGTAAGTGACAGCAAATCCAGATGGTCCTTATGGACCCATACCTCAGCTTAGCTTTTGGTAAATTTTAATTTTCCTGCCTTAAAGTTGATTTCTGTTCTCTGTACTTTCACCTTTTTGCAGTAGTGATTACCGATTAAAATCACTGTGTGTCACTTTGTTTTGTTGACCTTTGATGAAAGTGTCATTTCATTTTTATCTGTTCTGCCATGATACAGATTTGCCACAAGTACCATGGGATTTAAAATGGCTAAACATATGAGAAAATCTCAAAAATAGTACAGTAAGAGCTACTTCTCCTCTGTGTGTGCCGAGAATTCTGTATCTTCTCTGTTCTGTTTCTCATTGTAGAGTTGAAAAATATAAATGAATAATCAACAATAATTTGAGGCGATTAAACATTGTTCATGTGGGCACAAAAAATGGTGCCTGGAATATGAACTTAAAGTGGCAGCATAGTGTATTATCATATCACTCTGCCTTGCCTACCAGGTTGACTTAAAGTGAATGCTTTGTAAGAAACAGCTATCTCTATTCCAAAGGAGATTTCAATGAGCAATGAGAACCTCTATTTCCAAAGGGATTTCTAGTTGCACAGAGAGATGAATCTGAGATTGATTATAGCAGAACTTGATTTAAATTTTACAGTTGGCCACTGGTGGCTTTGGAATATGCATCCTTTTTTCTCTTCTTTTTGCCCCATATTTCGGCAGCTGATAAGCTTGTGTTCTCTCTTTTGATATCAAAAGGATTCTCTTCACACAAAGGAACCCTGCACACATGCCCTACCTTCTTCTACAATTAAAAACTCAAGCATCTCTCTTTTTTTCTCTATATGCTCTCCTTGCTTACCAATTTGCTTGAGGAATTATCTCCTCTCAAGATATTTCACTACTCAGAAGTTATGTCATTCATTAGTTCTCGTATGTAGGCTACAGTTTTTTTTGTGTGTGTGGGTCCATTGCATTTCTTGAGGGTGGTCATAATAAAAATAGATTATTGAATCCTTAAATTTAAAACACTTGCCTTGAAAGTGAACTTTCTATTAATAATAAGACACAATAATTTATCTCTCAAACGGAGCCTAAAGTGAATAGATCCTTAGTACAAGCACACTAAAATCCACTGTGCAAATTGATTCAAAATCGCCAACACTATCTAATAAATAGAAAAATCCAACTCTCATTTTCAAACATACAAGTATTGCTGGTTTGTAAACTTGAGTTGGAATGTATTCCATGTGAAAATCTCACATTTACAAAAGCACATTTGCCGTATCTTTCTCTGGGAGAGAATGCATTTCTTTAGGGAGCTTAGAAATGCTTATAAACACAATATAAAATCTGTCAGTCTCTATTATGGTCCTTTTATAACTCCATCCCTAATAAATATTTCACATTCATTACTGACTTTTGGCTTTGGGTGTCATATAAAGAAAACATAAAAGCACGTAATGGTGGTTATAAATTTCAGTTTTAAAAGTTGCTTTTATGTTACTTTGGAATAACATCTCTCCTAATGAAAAGTAATAGTAAAGAAGTTAATTTTAAGTTGTTATAAAATACCTACTGCCAGAAAAAAAAATCAAGATTCTCTCAAATTCTACCAAGCAACGACAAACTTTTATATATCCTTTGTCTTGCCATTCTCAAAATTACATACTTATTTTCCTTTTAAGAAAAATAAGCTTGACAGAATAAGAAGGAGCAAAGCTAATTTTTATAGAGAAATGTAGCATTTTAAAGTGTTATCAAATGATTTGTCATAAAATTTACCATGCCATATTCAAATATTGAACCCAATAAAAAGAAAGCCAATGTTCAGAAACAATGTAATTGTCACATGCTTTAAGCCTACTTTTCAAAGTAAGAGTTTTGATTGTTCTCTGAACATATGGAATAGTAAATAAGGCATGGACAACAGTAAAAAAGATGACAACTGAGTTTTTAAATTATTATCCTCCTGTTAGATGTTGAAGCACTCATGTCTAGTACCCATATCAAAAATACTGACATTATTCAATTTCTTCCCTCTGCTAGTTAACATCCACCATATTCAGATACATATGTTGAAAGCATGGTAGACTCACATTAAAATATCAATGAAATATATATATACATATATATATATACACACACATATAAATGTATTTATAAGTGTAGAAAAATAGTTATTGCTAGAATATATTTTAAGCCAACAGGCTATTACTATTTACAACTGGTTGTAAATTGCATTGAATATAAAGCAGATGATCAGGAGTGTTTTATTAGACATTCATTGCATAATTATTATTAGGGTCTTTTACACATATTTGATTGAAATTTGAATAGAAGAGGTTTGAGATTAAGAAAATATAATCTAGAAGACTTAAAGTCATATCTGAAATTCATGGCAAGATCATTAATGAAATTAAATAACACAAATGCAATAGAAATAGTTTTGCTTTAAGGTCTCCCAAAACACTGAAAACATTTAAATTGGGTGGAGAAGCAATGGAGACAAAGAGGAGGGGAAAGTGGGTGTCACATATTAAAGAGCAAAGGGCATGTCCAGGGGACAGGAATATAGAAGAGTTGATAAATTCTTGAAGGCATAATGAGGATGCAAATGCTGACAAAAATTCTAAGAACTGAGATTGCAGAGCCTTTGAAAGCCTGGTAGGACAAACACACCATGGAGGGTCCCAGTAATTCATATTCTATAAATAAGCAATGAAGGAACACATTAATCTGTATTCAGTGCAGGAGCCAGAAATAGCTCCAGGTATTTTAAATAGAAAGACGTTTATTATGGCAAATGAGATATTTTCCAGATCTGTAGAAGACCGAGAAAGTAGATTAGGTCTAGTCTTGGAATTAACACACAAGAGTCTGAGACTAGAATAATAGAGTTACTTGTAACTATCTCAGAGGCTACCATGCTCGAGCTCCAAGTACGAAGTAACCAGCTCAAATTGGCTCCTCTGCCACCCTTGTCTCTCAGTGTCTAAGAGACTATATACTGGACACAGAGTGGCTACTGGAGAAAGCTGATATTTACATGAGTTTGCTTGTTAGTAAATTCTTCCTATATGATCAGTAAGATATATTCCCCTCCCTATCCTCTTCCAAACTTATTGCATGTTTTCAGTCTAGAATTGCTGTACCACGAGGTTGCGGAAAGTGTAACTCTGAGCTTTCCAAATTCCCTACGTAGAGAAAAGATGTGAGGAGAGCAGAATGAACAACTATAGACAACTGTGCTAGTTTGAATGTAATTGGCCCCCATAATCTCATAGGAAGCAACATCATTAGGAGGTATGGTTTTATTGGAGTGGGTATGGCCTTGTTGGAGGAAGTGTGCCACTGTGGAGACAGGCTTTGTGGTTTCCTTTGATACCACCCAGTGTCTCAGTCGACTTCCTGTGGCCTGCCTGTCAAGATGTAGTGAGCAGCATGTCTGCCTGTACGCCCACATGCTCCCAACCATGATGACAATAGACTGAATGTATGAAAATGTAAGCAAGCCACCCCAATTAAATGTTCTCTTTATGAGTTGCCATGGTGTCTCTTCACAGCAAAAAAACCCTTAAGACAACTACCCAGCAGAGATACTCAAGAATTATATGCAAAAGTGTGCATGTTTAAAATCTTGCACTTCCCTTGTTTAGTCAACATGGAAATCGATCCACACATAAGTGTTATTATGACAAAAAAGGCATAAAACAAAGTAGAAAGTTTTCTAAGTACATTGCCAACTTATGAAGTTATTTGTGAAGTGGGAATAGGTTGCTGAGGCAAGAAAAAAAAGAGAAAGATGTGTTTGATTAAATTTGAAGAATTAAATATGAAAGACATTTCATGTCACCATATTTCACACAGCTTATGAAAGATAATAGATTCTGAGGGCCTCTCCAAAGAGAAAAGAGGAAAGGGATGCTGAGCAAACAAAGAGTGATAATTTATTTCAGCCCTGGAGACTCGTATTTGGGAAGAAAGGAAAGAAGTTTATACTTTGGAATAAAATAAAGGAATCATAAAAATAACCTTGCCTGGCTGAGTGTGAAAAAGCAAAAGAATGAGAGAAAAATGGGCCAATCCACTGTGTATGGATTTCATAGTATATAAAAGCAAGCATTCATGCTCCTAAAGGGAAGATTATTTAAGGCTGTAGATAGGGGAAGATAGAGCCCATCTCTTGAGGCTATGGGAACTGAGGCATGGAAATTGTGTCAAGATCATTTATTGAAAGAATGTGTCAGCTGGATAGGAATAGCCACCCTGTTCAAATAAGCACAAGTAAGTTTTTTTTTAAAAAAAAAATATCCTAGCACAGTCTAAGCAGAAGTGAATCCAGAGACTCACTAGAGACTATGCTCTGTGCAACCAGAATGCTTTATGAACTTCCCTAAGCCTTCCCAGTGCCCTGACAGTATGTGCATGCATCGCTTGCTCTTTGTTAGGAAAAGGCAATGAACAGTTTTTGAGAAATAGTTTGGTAAGAACCAGAGAGCATGCACTTTGGGTAGAGGGAAGGAGAGGGTGTTCTTATATACATGTGCATGTTTGTATTCTGATTTGTTTATGCTTTTTCCTGATGCCAATACCAAAATTTCTGTCTTCAGGACTATACAGTGTTTGAAGGTCCAGGAAAACGAAGGTGAGAATAATACTGATGAGAGGAGCCCTAAGGCTGGTGTTCTAAACCACAGTCACCTCCATCTCCCACAGCTGTGAGGGAATCCAAAGATTGTTTATAGATACTGAAAAATCCCTGAAGACTATTCTATCTTTAAATTGCGTGTGTGTGTGTGTGTGTGTGTGTGTGTGTGTGTGTGTGTGTGTGTGTGCTTTGCTTGCATGAAGTCTGTGAACCATGTGTATACCTGGTGCCCATGGAAGACAGAAGATAGCATTGTACCTGCAATGATTGGAATTGTAGAGAGTTATGAGTTGCCGTGTGAGTGTTAGGAATCAAACCTGGGTCCTCTGCAAGGGCAGCCAGTGCTCTTTGAAAAGTTTATGTACCCTTATAAGCCTCTCCGATGATGTAACAATACAAATCAGACAAAATCAAACTGAATTAGAAAAGACCCAGGTTTTATGGATACAATGCGTCTGGATGATTTGCCAGCCCCGCAAAGAAGAGACAGTAAAGAAAGACCAGAAAACCAACCACAGGTCTGTTTTCTTGGGGCAGTTTAAATACCCTGTGGGAGTGGTCTTGAGCATCTGATGAGCGAGAGGTCACCGTTTGGCAGGCTTCCTGAGATGCAGCGGGGTTTGGAGAGAGATGGGGAGTGAGCTTGGAGTGCAGCATCCACCCACTTAACCAATCAGATGTCTCCAGCCTCTCCTCCAGAATATTATCCTATCATATGCTACCTCCGTAGGATTTACCGAAACTCAGGATAAGAAGGAAAAACTGACAAGTGGAGCTGATCAGGTAAGGAATCCCAGCTCTCCATGTTAGCTTCCTAACATAATCCCAACCACATGTTTACATGTGAAAGCAGTTATGTTATCCTCCACGCTCCATGCAAGTTTCAGCTCATGAATTTCAGCTCATGAATCAAGCTTTCAGATAGTTCCAATGAAATGTATCCATGTTTTTAATGCCTCTCCACAAGGATTTGCAGAGTTTCGCATGTGTTTGGCAAAGCTGCGTGGAAATAAGCATCAAGATCTCATTGTCACTCTTCTTGCTCTGAAAACACAAAGACGAGTTGTTCAGTTGTTTTATGACTATTTCCATTTATCAGTCTCTCCACGAAAACTTGTTGTTACTGCTCCATATCAAGAGCCTTTACACTCATCATGCTTTTATTTTAAAAACTTATTTATAGCTTTCTACTGTGGGCAATGCAGTGTTTGGGACAGAAGACCAGGTTTAGAATGGAACCTGCCATTACGACCACAATAAATAAAAGTAAGATAATAAAACTTTAAATTTGGAGGATAATAAATGGCATATTGTTACTTCTACTTGGAAACATAGGATAATTTTCCTTTTTCCTTGGAGCAATAAAGGGTTGGGAAAATTTAAACAGGCATATGGCCTAGTAAAGAGCCAAGGGAAGACTGTGCCTTTTGTGGGTATGAAGAGGTTTCCTGTTTTCAGTAGGACACAGGAAGAGAAAGAACATCATGCAGTCCTTTGGGATGACTGCAGGTAAGTGTTTTGTTGCTGGTAGATGCCAAGTTTCTAATACTGTGGCATCATTTTTTGGAAAGATATATTTTGTATTTTAATTGACACAAATCGTATGTAGTTGTGAGGTACAATGTGACATTTCAATATACAAATAGAGAGTATAATAATCAGATCAGTATAACTGGTATATTCTCTCCTCAAATATTTGTCATTTATTTGTGTTGGAAACATTCAAAAGTCTTTGTACTAGCTAACTATTGTATATGCATATATAATTAATTATAGTCAGCCATGACTATCCTATTGTTTTATAGAGCAATTGAAGGTCCTCCTACCCAATGGTCTGTGTTAATCATTCCTTTTATACCCCTCCCTCATCCATCCACCTCCCAGGCTTCAGTAACCAATATTCTATTGTATTTCTATGTAATCTCCTCTTTGTTTGGTATCCTATGCATGTGCTTTGGTAAATTTTAAATTAGTCCAGTGAAAAGAGGGTTCTACACAAGAGAGATAATCCTACAGAGTCCGGAAGATATGTCCCTGCTAAATTCCTGGTTTGATTTGTTGTGAAACCACACTGAGTTGGGGTTTGTAAAAATTGCCCATTTGAAGTCATTCATCTCTGTAGAATATTCCATCTGGTGCTCAAATTTAGCCTTGAAAAGGATTCTTAAGACAAAGAATAAGACTAATGTCTCTAGATTCAGGCACTTCTGGCTCAACCACTTTAAACTTCAGTGTTCTGAACAAGACATCTACTTTTCTCCCATCTCATTTGTCAAAAGAAGGAAATAGAAACTCCCATATCATGGAGGCATGGAAAATACATGCATAACTACATCCATCCATCCATAAACTATTAAATATAAAGCAATTGATGCTGGATAAAAAGCACTACGTATAATACCTATGAGGGTGACAATGTTGATGAGAGTAGGAAAGTGATGATGAAGATAATGCTCAGAGAGATGGCTATAGTGACTAGTACTGGTGGTAGAGAACACAGATAAACATGAGAAGGCCCAGGGCCTAAAGAATCACCTCAGCCTCTTTGAAAACGCCTAAGAGCAGGCCAAGACTATTTCCATTTTGCTGGAGAAGCCACTCTCTGCAGCTTCCAAGTATGTATCTTAGTGAAAAAGAACCGAGTGTTTTGCTTGTGTGAGACACAGGTAAACAAATCTAGGCTAATATTCTGTCCATTTTATAATTTCTTGGGGAAAGATGGAAGATTTTGTCATATGATAAAACCTAATATTTGTTGTTTCCCTTAATTTACAAGTGGACTTGAAATGAAGCTTGCATGGAATAAATAAGCTAACCTGAGGTCTAGGAAGTTCAAAAGCAAACTTTGGAAAAATTCCAAGTATTGTCACCTGAGAATTTTATACTCAGAATCCCTCAACCCCAACCCTTGCTCTTCTGTAACTTTTGCACAGGGAAAGGGAAAGACAACTTGATCCTGCATCATATGTTTTGAATGTGATGCTCAGCCATCTAGACAGCAGAATCTTTAGGAACAGCCACTCCTTTGTCCCTGAATTAGGAGATTTAATAACATCTCTTTTACCATTTGTCTATCTGTCATGTTCAATCACTCTAGTATTTTCTCTCAATAGCTTTAAAACCGAGAATTATGGTATACAGTACCAGGTTTAGTACCTTTTAAATGGAAAGTTTTATCAGTGTTTATTGCATGGATAAAATAATAAAACAGTGCTTCATGTAAATGACACAATGGAATCCAAGGACATCCAGAATTTCTATGACTCTATTTAGTGATATTATCATTTTTTTCTTTAGAAAGTGTGATCCTACAATATGCTGATAAGTTTCTACTTCATTTTTAGAGTATTTTAAGTGAAGAGCCAGGAGTTCTGTGTTTTCTTATGTTGGAATTCTTTGCTGTTTTCACCACATTCCTTGCCATTTCTATTATTCTTGTTCTTGCAAACCAAAGATTGTTACAGTTATTGGTGATCTGGTCTTTTAAGCAAGCCTCTGATCCAACAATTGAAAAAAATGAGTCCTAGAAAGACTAATAAACTTTGGAAGTATGTATTTTAATTTTGATTTTGTGGAGTTTATTTGTAAATTCTTAATAGGAGGAATTTGTTTTACTGAGTTATAAGTACCCAGTGATGATAATGTGAAGAAATGCTCAAATTACATTTAATGTAATGATAGGCAGGCAGAGGTGCCAGAAAGGTGTATACAGTACCATCTATACATCATATCTAATTTATATATCTCCACTTTCTTTTCTTGAGTCTCCTTGTACCTGGAAGTCATGTTTCCCCATTGTGCTGAAGTGAGCAAGCCCCAGTGATTGTTCTGTTCTGCCCCAAAGCACCAAGGCTCAGGCGTCCATGTAAAATCATTCTCAGTGTTATGTAGGTGCTGAAATTCAAACTCCAATCCTAACTGATGAACATCCAGTGCTCTTAACCACTGAATCATCTCTCTAAAACTCAAACTATATTTGATAAATAGAGATAACTCCATCAAAAGTCAATTAATGATGAAATTTGAGGTTTGATCATCAAGTTTTTCTCTCAGGTTTGTTTACATTAATTCACAGCAAAGATCTATGTATATTTATCGTATAAAAACTATAAATACTTTTGCTAATAACTCTCAACCATTCTACTCTAAATTTTCTCTTCAAACTACCATAAATATGTCATATGACTAGAATCCATATTTTTGCCAAATATAAAGCCCAGTGTTAACTTTGAGATACCTCTTCTTGAGTTGTTGGTTTAGGAGTCCCAGACATCACCCCAAAATACAGACCATTGTCCTTGCTTTTGGCTTCACACAATAACTTGATGACTGGAATTTATTGCTGAGGGCAGTACACACATTGTTCATAGGATATGGTGTTACCAGGAAATTTCCTCCCTGACTTCTGGCTTTCATGGTACTGGAAGGCTGTATTCAGGCTGCTGAAGGAGAGATGTCAACCATAGTCTTACCAAGCTGTGAACTCTATGAACTACAATAATATCTAACTTGGCAAGACACCCCCAAGGGTGCAACAGTGGCATGCTTATGGGGTAACCAACAGTTTTAGGATTGGATTTAAGGCCTACTCCAGAGAAGGAAACAAGTGCTTGATACTGTAAATCTGGGCAATAACCCATGGTTAGAGAATTTACAGTCCCAAGAAGTGAGGAGACTACTAATATTCTGCCAAATGGGCATACTGTTAAACTACACTCTAAATTCAAGTCTCTCTTCCAATTAATTTGTATAGCTCTCAGACCTCATCAGAAAAGTGCAGTGGATGGCTGTTAATACAGAAGCTCACAACAAGGCAAAGAGCAGAGAATGCGTCTCAGTAAATAAACTCAGCCACAAATGGGGTATTTACATCATTCACTCACACACACTCACACGTGCATGCACGTACACACACACACACACACACACACACACACACACACACACACTCAGGACTTACTGTAGTAGAAAGAGCAGAAGGTATTGCAAGAGATAGAGGTCTATGAGCATCAAAGGAAAGCAGTGTCTTCTGAAATTTCTGTGCTCAGGAACTCACAGCAACTCTGGCTGCCAAAACAAGATCAAGGTAGTCAACATTGTGGATGGAGCAGAGGAATTTATGAGTCCCCGTTCTTGACTGAGGAATTGCAGACAATCAATGACTTCTTGAAGAGAGAGAGTCAGTTTTCTTTAAGGATTGTGCTCTCTTAGGTCAACCGCATTCTGATTCCTGGCTTCATAATCATGAGTACACAGACTGCATAAACTGAACCTGATGAGAGAGAGAGCACATGAAGGATTGGGGGCAGGGAGTTAGAGGTGCATCTGGAAGGAATTAGAGGGAGAAGGGGTGAATATGATCAAAACATATTCTACAAAATTTTCAAACAATTAATAATATATTTTTAAAATAGTGGGTTCATAATTTCCTAGTTTCAATAAATAATTATGATAATTTTAAATTACGAGTTAAGTCTATTAAATATAAGTAAGCAAATTAAGAAAACACAAAATAATAACTTCTGCCTATAAATTTCTCTATGGGAGAAAGAGCAGTCTTGGTAATTGAGAAAAAAATAGAAGAAAGAGAAACACACAAGATGGCCATTCAACTTGGGGGGGGAGTGTTCATAGACTTAACTCTACTCTTTGGCAGTGGTATTGGAGGATATCAACAGAGTTATGGACAAGACCCCATGGTTCCGTACCAAATTAGTATTTATCTTGAATACCAACGGAATAAACTTATTCAGCAATGGAACCTCACAGAACAGGGAGAAATGGATTCACCAAAGATCTGTTTCTCAGTGTAGTCTTGTCTTCCTTAACTCTGCCCTTTTTAGTCTCAATATTCATAAATCCATAGCTGGGAAGGAAAGACGGGCAGCTCACAGAAGAAAAGGGAAGGGCATTGGATTTCTAGCTTCATCTCAGATGTATAAACAGCTCAAAAATTGTCATTCCTGCCCTTACAGTAAGAGAAAGAAGAATAAACAGAAAATAAATGACTTACTTGAACTGTAAGAAAATTGAGGTTGTAAGACCAAATGGAACACCAAAATTCAGAGGGGTACAAAACCACAGATAGTCATTTCCAGAGTGAGGGGTAGTCCCAGAAACTCACAGAGGAAATCTGCTTACTTGGAGAGAAGGGTCCTGGAAAATAACTATAATGAGTGCTGAATTATTAACTTGAAGACTTAGTGGAGGCTGAATGTGAACTGGAATATGAGAAGCTCCTGAAGATAACAATTGCAGGGACCTTCTCCTTCTGGTGATCTTGTCTCTGAAAACACTCCTATCATTCATCACCAGGTTCTCTGAAAAGCCAAAGACCCCCATCCCCTACACACATATGCTTCTGGATGCAGTGATGAAATGTATCTATGTATACATATATATCTATGATGAAATATATCTATGTTGAAATATGTGCAAGGATTCTCCACAAAGTTATATTCTGTAAAGGAATAGATCGGACCTGAACTTTATCTGAGTCCAGCGGTTCAAGTCATTGAGACGTTCGGCACCTGCAGCCTTCTGTCTCATCTAAGGAGAGATCGTAAGAAAAGAGTTTTAAAAAACTATTCTAAGGCACAAGGTTGATTACAAACTGTTTTGCCTGTCCCAAACATTCCCTCAATTCCAGAAAATCTTCACTATAATAACAAATTATTATAGCAGAAATAAGTACAATATGCAGACTTGATTAAAGGCTCTTAGCAAATCCCCAAGTCAACAGGGCATCACAAAGTACAGCTAGATGCATTGAGAAGTCTCTCGAAGCTGCATGCACTTTAAACATTAAAGACAACTGAATTCCTATACGGAGAAATACAAAACATTACACTAAAGAATTAGTAGCTTCAGTTCTTATTTTCTAATATTTTAAAACAATTACAGGTTATGCTATGCTAAATATTGTGACAAATAGCCTGGGGAGGAAAAGCAAGCATCAGCCCTAGAGGGAAGTTTGAGAGATTATGATTGTAATAGAGGAAATTAAAATAGCTATGAGTCACAGAATGAGGACTCTAATTTAAAATAATAGACAACTAGAAACAAATGATGAATGTATAAAGTGATGTGAACACATCACAAAGGCCAGGGTCCTGAGTATAATTCCCAGAACCACATTAAAATACAAAACCAGGCTCTGGGGAGGCAGAGATAGGATGATCCCTGGGGTTTGCTGGCCAGACAATCTAGACAAATCCATGAGCTGCAGGTGTAGTGAGAGAACTCTGTTTTAAAAATAGGGTATGACCCACAGAGATAGTTGACCTAGGCACCAGTGGGCTAATGGACCACCAGCTAGAGAGCCTGCATGGGACCAACCTAGGCACTCTGCATGTGGGTGACAGTTGTATAACTTGGTCTGTTCATAAGGTTGCTAGCAATGGGATTATGACCTATCCCTGACTTTTGGAAAACTATTCGCTATGCTGGGTTACCTCTTCCAACCTTGATTCAGGGGGTGGAGCTTGGTACTGGCTCAACTTGATATGCCATGCTTTGTTGAGTCCCATGGGAGGCTTGCTCCCATCCAAACATGAATGTTTGTGAATGGAGGGGGGTGATGGGGGTTGAGGATGTGGATGTGGGGTGGGCAGAGGTAACTGGAGGACAGGAGTGAGTGGAAACTGTGGTTCAAATCTAAAATAGGCAAAAATTAATTAATAAAAAAGTAAGAACAGAAAAAAATAAAGATAGACTTCTTGAAAAAAGAAGACAGAATTATAACTCAGAAATAAACATTCTAAAAGAAGGAGTTTATTCCTTTGAGTGTCAGTGTTCCGAGTTGTTTTAATGCAAAACCACAATAAATATTTTTGTGGTGAAATTTAAATAATACTCTGGCATTTTTCAATAGGTTCCAGATTTTAAACTAGGCTCATTATTATCTAAATAAAGTCATGGAAAGAAAAAATAATAATAAGGTGTGAGATACTAGTCTTCTCATATACAAAAAGACAAAAACAGACACACAGAACATACACACATGGACACACATATACAGATACACACGCACAGACACACACTTCCCACACACACACAACGAGGAGAGAGAGTCCAACACGCAGACACACACACTCCCCCCACAACACACACACACACACACACACACACACACATACACACACACACACAGAGAGAGAGAGAGAGAGAGAGAGAGAGAGAGAGAGAGTATCAGAAGAAACTGCTAGAAATCAAAACATATGAAAAGCCCTTTTGATAAGATCATCAATAAACTAGACTTGTCCAAGGAAAAGAGAATGGGTTTGAAAATATGCCAAAAGAAATTTGACAGTACAGTACATAAAGAGATAAACATTTGTTTAATTTTATTTGATGTTTTTTGGTTTTATGAGACAAGATTTCTCTGTGGATCTTTGACTGTCCTGAAACTCACTATGTAGACCAGGCAGACTGGTGTTGAACTTAGAGATCTGCCTTCTTCTGCTACAATTCCTGGCCTAAGATAAAAGAATTTTATGAAAAACAGCTATGAGATAATTTTTAATGTTTAACTTATACATAGTTGGAATCCAAGAAAGAGAAGTAATAGAGAATAAACAAGAAGAATTACTTGAAAATTTACTGGTTGAAAATGCTTCAAAGTTAACGATAGAAGCAAGAGGCTCCATATACAAGAAGTTTGGTGAAAAATAAGGAAGAAGAATAAATAGTATATTTATTCTTTATATAAAAAATAGACATGTATACACTATGATATTAAAACTAAAATTAATAACATGATACAACATGAAATAAGCCATGGAAACACGAGGGAGCAATGTACTTTAAATGAGCAAGTATAAGAATCATAATAGATTCCCTTTTCAGAAACATGTAAGCAGGAAGAAAATAGAGAGAAATAGTTAACGTGTTGAAGTCAAAAGCAAAGCAAAGCAAATCCAGAATATTAACATGGAACTCTGCATTCAAACACGTGAGTTTTTTAATAAAGTGGAGAACATCCACTTGCAAACAAAAGTCTTTGTCTTCAGTGTTCTGATATTAATAAAAAACAATGATAAAAGAAAAGTAAGTTATACATCTAAATGTACAAAAATAGACACAAAAAGGAAACTATTTTGAGATGTATTAAGATAATATAAACACTTATTTTTATTATTAATTAAACTCAGAACACTTTTGAACAATCTTGATTTTAGGAGTTGGTAAAAGTGCTTGCTATGCAAGCTGGAGTGACCTGAATTTGTGTCCCCAGAACCTAATGTGACAACAGTTTTATGGCAAGATGGGAGGCAAAGACAGAATTGTCTGAAAACTTGTGTGCCAACGTGCATGGATGAAGTGGCACAACCAACAAGAAAGACCTTGACTAAAATGCTAAACCTGACTCCTGAAAGTAGTCCTCTCTTATTTGACCATCACATGCGTGCTATCTCTAGAAATGGAACATTCAATTTCTACACAATCAAACACACATGCACACACATGTACACACGCATGTACACACACACAAGCCTGATGACTCGGCAAATGAGTCTACTTTCAAATACACATAGGTATGTGTGCCCCCCCCCACACACACAAGGCAGTAAATGTAGAGAGCAAGCAAGCAAGTGGGAAAGCAAGAGACATATATACAGAGACAGAGAGAAAAATACCAGTGATGCATTTAGTTATGATAGTTTTAGCACTAGCGAAGTGATTGTAATAATATACAATTTTGATATTCTTAGCAGTCATATCATTCCTATTTAAACTATCAAAAATAAAAATAAATATATTTGTTTATGGAAATAAAAAACAAGAGTATAATGGAGATAGAGGAGATAGAAAAGAGGTAAGAAATGGGAGGGAGAATTTAAAAAACTGTGAATGTACTGGCTAGTATTTGAATAGCTATAATCACTTTAAATATAAATGGTCTGAACACACCAATTAAAACACAGACCATTAGAATGAATAAAATGATGATTCATCTGTATATTGTACATGTGGTGGTTTGAATGAAAATAGTTCCTATAGATTCATTTGTTTGAATACTTAGTCTATAGTTGATGGAACTGTTTGAGAAGGACAAGGAGGCATAACTTTATGGGAGGAGATGTGTCACTGAGGGTGACTTTTGCAGTTTCAAAAGCCCATGCCATTCTCAGCTCCCTCTGCTTCCTTCTTATGGAGTCAATTGTGAGCTCCAAGCTACTTTCCCAGAGATGTGCCTGTCTGCTGCTGTTATCTTCCTCACTGTGGTAGTCATGAACTCTAACCTTCTGGAACCATGAATCTAAAAACTTGATCTTGGTGTTTTGTCACAGCAACAGAAAAGTAAGTAAGCCAAGAAGAAACTCACTTCTATATAAAAGTATAAATAAATTAAAGAAGGGAAGGGGAAAGATATGCAAGTATAATAATATTTTAAAAGAAAGCTGGAGTACCTATTTTGATTTTAAACAAAGCCTACTTCAGAGCAAAGGAGTCATCAAGAATAAAGTGGCCAATTAATGATAATAGGAACAGTAACATTCAATAAAGTATAAAATTTTAATGTGTTTATATGTAATATCATAGTAGCAAAATAAATACATGCCACAAGAACTAATCGAGCTGCAAAAAGAAAGGGGCAGCTTCACTGTTGGCGTGGGGATTCTCATGCTCCTCTGTCAGTAACTGGTCAAAAAAAACAAACAAACAAACAAAAAAAAAAAACAAGCTCTTTCTGTTTCTCCCAAATCCAATTCTGACTCTCATTTCCAACTCTGCAGTAGAACACAGGTGGCAGCTTAATTATCCTTTGGTATTGGGAATTAGCATTTTCAAAAACCAAGGATTCAATAATTATTTGTCTAGCGTCTGAATTTGCTCTCATTCTATTTACTGCTGAAGTTGATCTTTTAAAGAAATCAGTGAAGGTTTCGTTTGGTCCCTGTGTAACTTTAGTAAATGACTCATTTTTTTTTTCCTACTTCTTCAATTCTGTCCCAAGCATTCAAAGCTGTTGCATGACATAAAGCCAAGGTATGGCCATCATATGGAGATTGCCTTTCTACATTAGCATTATCTTCTCCAGGAAGTTGGTCTTGGAAGATTTCTATACCTCTAACTCTACTTTGTTGTTCAATGGTCTTAACCTCATCTTTCTACCAGGTACACCATTGTAATTGTGGACCAGGTTCCAAGACTGCTTGCTACAACCAAGTGTCTCCAGTCTTGAAAAATAATTCTGTTACAAGCTGCCCATGAGTTTAACATCTGATTCACAAAAGATGAATGCATGTCATATGAGGTTATGACTTCTTTGAATCTCCTTAAATCTAACATTTCCACAGGATTACAGTGAATACTTAAACAGCCTGAGGTATATCTGTCATTTGGCAGTTCCTCTAAGGTGACTGGATAAATTAGGGCTAGCTGTTTTAAAAAGGTTAGATAGGCTGTTCCTATCTAACCTTATAATGAAACGCTGAAATTGGTTCTCCTTTAAATTCCTCTGTCTGGATTTGAATATCCCTATTATCTGTTTTTATAAGTTTTTCTAAGTCCTGTATCTTAGCACTCATACCAACCAACTTTTTAAGAGGTAAACCAAGAATTATCAAGATGATAATATAATTTCAATCTTAGTTCAGTTGATTATCCCTTCATTTAATTGACTTAATTGTTCCAATTTTAAGTCATGCATTATGTCATAGAGATAACTCTCTCCTTTTGATTGTGTTTTCCATTCTTTTAACATGGAAAAAAACTCTCTTTTAACTAAATCATCTCCTTAAGAATCCCCAATTGTCTTACCCAATCTGTCACCAATGATAATTTAGATGATGATGAGGTGTGAAACTGACTGCTGCTGCATAGAACAGTAGAAATCCAAGTGGGTTTCAAGGCAGCTACCTAGTTTTGCAGCAACCCAAGAAGGGGTTCCAAGGAAAGTCCACAACCCACTCTGAGAAAAGAAGACAAAGAGTTAACTGTCTGATCTGAGGAATATGCAAAAGTGGATAATTCCTGTGGCACTTGGGGTCCAAATGTCTGTGTAGTTTGCTGAAGGGAGACTGTAACATAAAAATTTGGATCTTCTCAGAAGGCTTAAGAAAAAAGAGGAAAGGAAACCCTAGTCAGTGGGGAAGTGACTCTGACTGCATGTAGCTCCGGCCTGTGCCGACAGCTGCAAAGTCACAGGCAAGTGTTTTGTTTTGTTTTGTTTTTCATGAATTTATGCACCAAAGCTGGACACCAGGTGTAGCACAAATTCTAATTGGTCTTAGTAATAAAACCCAGAACAAGGTATTCAGAGGTGAAAGCTGAAAGATCAGAGAAGCAGAGTAGCCAGTCACTAGTTCTTACCTCTATAAATCCTTAGACCCAAGGGTGCAAGATCCTGTCTCTATGAAACCTTAGGCTGAATGCCATCTCTATGAAACTTCAGACTGAATGCTGAGCTCTTGTTTCCTCCCACTTTATATTCCTCTCTTCCCCCAATCATAATTACTTCTCATCTCCATCTCCCTAGTCCTGGGATTATAAGTGTGAGCCACCACCCCCTGGTTTCTGTTTCTCTTTTAGAATGATTCAATCTCCTGTAGCCTAGGGTGGCCTTGAACTGATCCATCTGCCTCTGTCTCTTGAGTTCTGGGATTAAAGTTGTGTGCCACCACTGTCTGGCCTCTATGGCTAACTAGTGTAACTACCTCGGCACTCTGATCTTTATTTGTTAAAGTACAAACAAAGTATCACCACATTATAGAGACCATATCAACAATTTAAATAGACCTATAATCCCTAGTTCAATAGAAACATTCATTAAAATTCTTACAACAACAACAGTAGCGCCCACAGCCAGATGATTTTATCACAGAATTCTAAAAGCCTTTAAAAGAAGACTTAATGCCAATAGTCCTCAAATTATTCCACAAAATATAAACAGAGGAAACACTGACCAATTCATCTTATTTGGCCACAACCATCCTGATATTCAAACCACATAAAGACTCAACAAAGAAAGAAAATTACAGAAAATTATCCCTAATGAACATAGACACAAAAATGCTCAATAAAACATTTGTAAACGGAATGTAAGAATACATAAAAAATGTCACTCACCATTATCAAATTAGTTCATCCCAGAGAAGCAGGAATGGCTCAACATAGGTAAATTCATAAATGTATTCTACCATACAAACAAAGTGAAAGACAAAAATCATCTCTTGAGATGCAGAAACAGCCTTTGTCAAAATCCAACACCCTACATGATAAAAGTCCTGGAGATATCAGAGATACAAGGAACATATCTAAATATAATAAAGGCAATTTGTAGCAACCTATAGCCAACATCAAGTTAAATGGAAGAAAGTCAGTGCAATTCCACTAACATCAGCAGCAAAACAGCGCTGTCACTGTCACTCTCACCATATCTATTGAATATAGAACTTGAAGTTTTAGATAGGACAATACAACAACTGACAGAGATCAAGCAGATAGACATTGGGAAGGAAGAGGGTAAAGTATCCTTATTTGCAGAGGATATGAAAATATACATAAGTCACCCTAAAAATTCTATCAGAGAACTCCTACAGTTGATAAACACTTTCAGGGAAGTTGCCAGATATTATATTAAGTAAAAAAATCAATTACCTTCCTATATACAAATGACAACCTGACTGAGTAAGAAATCAGAGAAACACCACCTTTACAATAGCCTCAAATAATATAAAATATCTTGGGGTAACTCTTAACAAAGCAAGTGAAAGACTTGCATAATAAAATATTCAAGTCTTTGAAGAAGGAAATTGAAGAAGATGTCAGAAGTTGTAAAGATCTCCACTGCTCATAAATCAATCCGATTAACTAATAAAAATGGCCATACTTCTGAAAGCAATCTCCAGATTCAACTTAATCCCCATTAAAATTCTAACACAAGTTTCTACATACCTTTAAAGGACAATTCTCAATTTCATAAGGAAAAACACAGGATAACTAAAACCTGAACAATAAAAGAACTGCTGGAGGCATTGCTATCCAGGATTTAAGTTGTGCTACAGGGCTATAGTAATAAATACTGGATGGTATTGGCATAAAAATAAACATATTGATCAATGGAATTAAATTGAAGGGCCATATGTAAATTCACACATACATGAATATCTGATCTTTGATTTAAAAAAAAAAGTCAGAAATACACACTGGGAAAATGACAGCATATTCAAAAAAATGATGATGGTGAAACTAGATGTCAGCATATAGAAGAATGCAAATAAATCCATATTTATAACCCTGCACAGGACTCAAGTTCAAATAGATCAAAGGCATCAATATAAAACAAGATACCTAGAATCTGGTAGAAGAGAACATAGGGAATAGCCATATAGGAATTCGCACAGAGGAGGACTTTCTGAACAGACCACCAGTATTGCTCATACTAAGCTCAACAAGTAACAAGTGGGACCTCATGAAACTGAACAGCTTCTTCACACAAAACAGTAGCCTACAGAATGGGAAAAGATTTTTTTCCCAAGTCCATTTCCTTTAGAATACTAACATGCAAAATATATAAAGAACTAAAGATACTAGATATCAAAACCAAATAATCCAATTTAAAACTAGGGAATAGATCTAAACAAAGAATTCTCAATAGAGAAATGCATAAGAAACACTTGAAGAAATGTTCAGCATCCTTAGTCATCAGGGAAATGCCCTATCCAGTCATCATCAGATAGGCTTCCTCAGACAGCAGAGAGGAATAGACAGAAAGAAACAGCTGCAGAGCCCACAGCCAGACTTTATGCAGAGAGAGAGAGAGAGAGAGAGAGAGAGAGAGAGAGAGAGTATAAATTTGAAGTTTCCATCAAATTCCTCACCTCAAAGCTTATGGAATCCCATGGAAGAGGAGGAGAAAAGAGACTGAAGCAGAAAGCACAGGCTAGCATGGGTCTGCATTGGATCCACTACATGTTTATTATAGCTATTAGCTTAATATTCTTGTGGGATTCCTGCCTGATAGAATGAGTGGCTCTCTGACTCTTTTGCCTGCTCTTAGGATTCTTTTCCTCCTGTTGAGTTTCAGTGCTCAACTTTGATATGATAGTTTTTGCTTCATGTTTTATATTTTTTTAGTCATGTTTGTTATCTCTTAGAAACCTGTACTTTTTCTAATTAAAGACAGAAAGTGAGTGGATATGGAGGGGAGAGGAGGCAGAAGAGGAACTGGGAAGAGTAGAGGGGGGAACTATAATAGGATATATGGATGAGAAAATATCAATTTTCAATACAAGAAAATAAATGCAGAATGCTGCAAAAGTTGTATACTGTTGGAAATAAAAATGTTATATTTATACATTAGAAAAGAAGAAAAAGTGACTGTTGTGGAATATTAGTTTAAGATGTGCTACATTTGCTTATGCTGTGAAATTTTGTTTAATGATACAAAGATGTACTGCATTATTTCATGTTGCATTTGTTTAACTCTATGAAGCTGTGTTACTTTGCCTGTCTAAAACATCTGATTTGTCTAATAAAGAGATAAATGGCCAATAGGTAGGTGGGGGAGGGATAGGCAGGGTTGCCAGGTAGAGAGAATAAACAGGAGGAGATATCTAGAGAAGAGTGAGGAGCTAGAATAGGAGGAGAAAAGGATGCCAGGACCTCATAACCAACCACAGAGTAAGAAGACAAAAAGATACATAGAAAAAAAGAAAACTAGAAATCCCAGAGGCAAGGTGTAGTTAAAGAGAAACAGTGTAATTTAAATTAGAAAAGCTGGCTAGAAACAAGCCAAGCTAAGACCAGACATTCATAAATAAGAATAGCCTCTGTGTATTTATTTGGGAACTTAGTGATGGGCCCCCAAAAAGAAAAAAAAAGAGAAAAAAAGACAGCTATGAACAACAAGCTATTATTCCACATTAACACACTACAGAGGAAAGAAATCTCAGTAGTTTAAGGCTAGAAGAGGGAAATGAATAATCAAAATTAGAGCAAATTAGAAAAACATAATCATGAAATTAAAACAAAAATCATGAAATTAAAAAAATAAATGCAGTACACCAGTGGCTTAATATCTGGCTCTTTTTAAAAAGAATTAAGGAAAGTCACAAACTTTTGCACAGGATAACTAACATAAATTAAAAAATATTAAAACATCAATATGAATCCCCCCAGTATATAAGTGTAATTGTACATTTTGGACAAAGCCACCCTATTAAGACTTGTGAAAGAAAAGTACTACAGAATAATTTTTCATGTATTCCACAGTAAAGTTTTTGTTTGTTTTTTAAAGAAGAGAGTAGAAAGAGCATTTCAAATCCAACAAATGTTTCTTCTGTCCAGGACAATAAAGAATAAGGAGTGGAAAAAAGCTTTCATAAAGAACCTGTGATAATTTTAGCAAAACAAAAGAAATGGAGGTGAAATTCAAAGAGATCTCAATGGGAAAGTCACAATGAGCTTAAGGGAAATGGGTGTTCCTAACATAATAAAAAAGGAAGAATAAGCCCATTTCCTATTAAAAATGAAATAAGATGGAAGGCAAATAGGCTTGGGTAAGCTAAATTATAAATAAAAGGATTTTTAGAAAATAACAAGGACATTTGTCTTAATCACTGTCTTATTGCTGTTAAAAAAAAACAGACACCATGACCAAGGCAACTTGTATAAAGGAAGTATTAATTAATAGGATGCTTACTTCCCGAAGCCTAGTCCATTGCCATCATGGTAGTGAGCATGGTGGCATGCATAGTCCTGAAGCAGTAGCTGAGAGCTAATGCTAAAAGAGCAAAAATGGATCTGGTGTGGTCATCTGAAAGCCCACAATTAAAGACAAACTACCTCTAACAAGGTATACCTCCTAATCCTTCTAATCCTTTCTAATGGTTTCACTATCTGATGACTGAACATTCAAATGCATGAGCTTATGGGCCATTCTTATTTAAAGCAACACCACATTATTTATTAGCTAGCGTTTTGTATCAATTGTCACACAGACAGGCACATGAAGACAGAAGTTTATTGGCCTCAATGTGAAGAAATGTCACACATCGGAAAGAAGTAATCATAGCCATGTGAATAGATTCTTTTTGAAGTTTTTATAAGAGAAAGATCACATTGTTTTGGGTGAAATTATATCTACTCCAGTCATGTTTGGAAATGTAATAGTTGAGTCAAAACTTTAAATAAATTCAGGCATAAAAGTCAACATTTTAGGGCAAAATTATTTTAACTGATTTATATTAAAAAGAACTTCAAAGTCAATGAATAATTGAGCAAAAAATAAGGACCTGAATTAAAGGATGCATAATAAGTGGGTTAAAATACAGAATTAACTTATGACGTAGACATGAAAATAATGACCAGTTGTTGTCAAAGAAGAACCTAGATATGAGAAGACCAAAAGGGACTGAAAAGAAGCAACTCAAAAGGAGAAATATTAGTCTGGAGATTAGGTGATACTCAAGATTAAAAGGGTAATAATAAGACTATGTCACTGCACTTACAAAAGTGAATATGAAGAATTTGCAATGGTGGCATAAACAGAAACATTCAATGATTATATAAAACCACTTTCCCATGCTCTATGTCACACTGTCTACTGATCAGCTATGAATAAACTGTGTGTACTTTTAAGTGATACTACTATCCAAACTTTCATAAGTATAGATAGAAATTTAAAAGAATTTATAATGGCTTATATTCTTACAATTAAAGTTTTATTTTAATATGTTTGCATATCATTAAATTTAGTCATGCATTTCCTCTGTCAAGATGAGTTTGAAATTTGAAGAGAACGAGATAGAAAATCCTCTGACAACTATGTAACTGTCTCTGTAACAGATACAAACCTCAGTGCT
>PVIU01018881.1:0-37887 GCA_004026605.1 Ondatra zibethicus
AAGGAAGTTGAACATGACCTTAAGTATCTTTTGGCCATTCGAACATCCTCTGTTGAGAATTCTCTATTCAGATCTTTACCCCATTTTTTAATTGGGGTATTTAGAATTTTAATGTCTAGTTTCTTGAGTTCTTTGTATATTTTGGAGATCAGACCTTTGTCTGATGTGGGGTCAGTGAAGATCTTCTCCCATTCAGTAGTTAGAGGTGGGAGAAATTTCATCCGATGGATGGAGATAGAGACAGAGACCCACATTCACATCAGAGCAATGGATTGAGCCCCCAAGGTGCAGGTGAAGAGCAGAAGGTGGGAGAAGATGAGTTAGGAAGTTAGGACCGTGAGGCGCTGGTCTACCTACTGAGACAGTGTGCCTGAACTAATGGGAGCACACCAAGCCACCTGGACTGGGACTGAATGAGCATATGATCAGACCAGACTTTCTGAATGTGGCGGCGAAAGTTGGCAGATGGAGAACCCACAAACAATGACACCAGGACCTATCTCTTCTGCATGTATTAACTTTTTGAGAACCGAGTCTTTTTGAATGCACTCCTTCCTAGGCCAGGAGAGATGGGGGTGGGCCTTGGACTTCTAACAGGGCAGGGTACCATGCCCTCTTTCAAGGAAGAAGGGGGAGGGAGGAGGGATGGGGGAGTAGTGGGAGGTGACCGGGAGAAGGGGAAGAAAGGAAAAAAAATTTATTTCTTTAATTATGTTCTTGAATGGAAAAAATAAAACAAAACAATGTATGGAAAAATAAATAAATAAATAAATAAAAAGTTAGCCTGACAACATAGTAAGGCTTGTCAAACATACAAGCCAGCCAGCCAGCCAGCCAGCCAGCAAGCAAGCAAGCAAGCAAACCAATAAACAGAAAACACTACTGAACTGGGAGGCTGTGTATCTGTGTATCATCTTAACCTGGTATGAAAAATGAACATGGGGTTTCCACAAACAAAGGAGTGGAAACGAATCAATTAGATAACAAACAAGAAAATTATTCTCTGAAAAATAAATATATTTTTAAAACATTGATTTTAAATCTTTTAATAGCCAAGGATTTGAAAAAATATGTCTTCAAGTAGAAAATTATGTGAAAATATTATCATTGGTTTCAAAAGTTTATTTCTTTTTAAATTTTCAGTATAAAAATAATTCATAAAAAGTATGACTGAGATAATCTTATTTTGATTAAAACAAGGAAACAAAAAGAAAATGAAGTCTTGAAGGAACTGTCACATCCACAGAAATGCCTACCAAGATTAAACTGAGATTGTAGAATCACTATTTTACTTTTCTTTCTTTCTTCATCATCATACAAAGACCATGCCTTCACAGCCAAAGTTGTCCCTATTACGAGTAATCACGGCACTGGGGAAGCAGGCACACTGACTCATACAGACTGAGAACCAGTCCTTTCCATTTCACGCTCACACAAGAGATTGGGCTTGCATTAAAGAGGTGCTAAAGCTTATTCTTTTCCACTTTGCCTTCTCAGCCTAACAGGTGAACAAAGCCTATGTCTATTAAATGAGTCTCACTCTTGATTTTTGGCACAGGCCTATTTTATCTATTTCTGCTACCTCATGAGCTCTATAACTTGCTCACAGTATAATTACAGCACAAAGCAATGGAAAGAATACTTTTTATTCTGTTTGTGAGACCTGCGTCTATTGACATATGACTTATAGAACAGTGAGCTATCAAATATGACTTTCTTAATAACCCCCAAACCATATGAGCATACCTGTAATACTCATTTGATTAGATCAAAGGATTAGCTCAGATTGGAAAGCCTTAATTATGCACAACTCCTAAGTACATAATACCTGTTAAGCTCCTTGATTAATGAATTGAAATTATTGGTTAACATTGTGAATGTCCAGAGTGAATCTTAATGCTTTCAAGAAGAGTATTTTATATTTGCCTTTGATCTATTAGAACTCTAGATTATGTGATTAGAATTGAGCCATTCATAGTAATTTGAATTACATTGCCATGGATCGTCCAAGTGTTAATGATTATTCTTTGAGGAGATGAGAATGTTCCAGAAAAGAGGGGATGATGTGGCCTATTGCTATTCTCTTCTTACATCTGTATGACAGCCACTACTACTTGAACTCACACCATGTTTTATTCTGTGCAAGGATGTCATCTACCACTCTCTCAATAGTGTACACAGACACTAATTTTAAGGGATGAAATGTTTTAACCAGCTTAAGATTCAGTGTACCCTGTGTGGGATAAAATGAATATTAGATTAACCTGAGTAGACAAACAAGCATGAAATGCTTCCCAGTACTCCTTGCCAGTGAAGAAGTTGATTCCATATCTTGAGAATGGACACTGGAGTGGACATTGACCAAACACTAAGCAAGTTGGTTTAATGATCAAGTCTTCATAACTTCTGAAATATTCCCACTGTTAAGAAATTTATTTAGTAATAGAAAGCAAAAGTTTCTGCTAAGAGAAAATGCCATGTACTTTTAAGAACCTTTGAATGGCCACATTTTTCACATTTACCTCTATTGTCTAATATCTATAGTAAAATTTTGAGGAAAACATTTGCCTCATGAATTTATGAATGATTTACTTTTATAAATTCTGTAAGACTTTCTCTTCTCTTATAGATTGGCTATCCTTCAGAGAGAAAATCTGATACAAAGTAGACTTTGCCTTTTGTAGTACCTGCTTCAAAATATTTTGCTGTGTTGGGTGATAAATCATAGAGGAGTAGGTGCAAGAATGGTCAAGATGAAAGCGCCTTGTTCTGAAAATATAGATTCAGCAGGTGCCATTTTAGATGCCTCCATCAGCAGCGGGTCAGATGAGCAGTGCAGAAATGCAGGTCAGCTGTGAAAGAGGGTCTCTATCCCACACTGACAGGAGGAGCGGGTTAATGTGAGCACGAGGCTTTTCATTTCCCAGGAATATCCCCTCACCTGTCATTGCAGCATCTGCTCTGAATGTCAGGTGTCTAGTCTGAGATACGATCTGAGAGGAAATGGATATGACAATCTGCTTATATTGAGATTAAAATTTCTAAATCCATGTACATATTTATGTATGAGAAATATATCACTGCAATTAAAAACAGATCAGTAAATGATAAGTATGAATGAAACCCCCACTTCATGTCAAATATTGTACTAGTATCTTATATTTATTATCTATTTAAATAATTAGTAAAAACAATTATTATTTTTATTTTAAAAAGTAGGAAGTAGATTATAGTCATTTGATTGAATTTACACAAGTGAGAGGTTAGAAGTAACATCTAAAACTTTTTTTTAGATTTTTTCTCTTATTTTATAACTTTAAAAAAATACCAATCCAAATTCCCACTCACTCCCCTCTTTCCAATCCCTCCACACACCCTCCTGCCCAATCCTAAGAGAAGGCAAGGCACCCTGTCCTGCGGAAAGTCCAAGACCCTCCCTAGTACATCTAGGTTGAGCAAGGTATACATCCAAAGAGAATAGGATCCCCGAAAGCCAGTACATGCAGTCGAGACAAATCCCAATGCCACTGTCAGTGGCCCCTCAGTCTGCCCCAACTGTCAACCACATTCAGAGAAACTAGTTTGATCCCATGCTCTTTCACTCCCAGTCCAGTTGGAGTTGGTGAGCTTCCATTAGCTCAGGCAAACTGTTTTAGTGGGTGAACTCCTCATGGTCTTGACCTCCTTGCTCGTATTCTCACTCCTTCCACTCTTCAACTAGACCTTGGGAGCTCAGTCCATTCCTCCGATGTGGGTCTCTGCTTCTGTTTCCATCTGTTGTTGGACAAAAATATCTATTTGATATTTAAGATAATCATCAGTCTGACTACAGGACAAGGACAGTTCGGGCACCCTCTCCTCTATTGCTTAGGGGCTTAGCTGGGGTCATCCTTGTGGATTCGTGGGAATTTTTCTAGAGACAGATTTCTTGCTAACCCCATAATGGCTCCCTCATCAAGATATCTCTTTCCTTGCTCTCATATCTGTCCTTCCTCCCTCTTGACTATCCCATTCCCTCAAGTTCTCCTCAACCCTTCCTTTCTCCCTTTCCTTCTACCCCTCCCCCACCCCCATGCTCCCAGTTTTGTCAGGCGATCTTGTCTGTTTCCAATTCCCAGGTGTGTCTATATATGTTTTTCTTTGGGTTCATCTTATTACTTAGCTTCTCTAGGATCACGAACTATAGGCTCAATGTCCTTTATTTATAGCTAGTATCCACTTATGAATGAGTACATTCCATATTCATTTTGGGGGGGGGTTTCAGTTACCACACTCAGGATAGTGTTTTCTAATTCCATCCATTTGCAAGCAAAATTCAAGATGTCATTGCTTTTTACAGCTGAGTAGTACTCCAATGTGTAAATTTGCCACACTTTCTTTATCCATTCTTCAGTTGAGGGGCATCTAGGTTGTTTCCAGGTTCTGGCTATTACAAATAATGCTGCTATGAAATCGTTGAATAAATGCTTTTGTAATATGATTGAGCCTCAACATCTAAAACTTTAAGAGAGGCTGTTTTTTTTTTTTAAAAAAAAAGTCAGCACATGAAAAAATGGGAGAGGAATTAAAGTAAAAACACTCTACAAGAAGTATACTGAATAGTCAATATGCCTTTTAAAGAGGTGGACAGAGACTTTAGTAGTCACATAAGTATACATAAAAGGCATTTTAAAATTTCTATAAATCAATACTGCTCATAAAA
Organism: Ondatra zibethicus; assembly: GCA_004026605.1. Classification (NCBI taxonomy): domain Eukaryota; kingdom Metazoa; phylum Chordata; class Mammalia; order Rodentia; family Cricetidae; genus Ondatra; species Ondatra zibethicus. Next base: position 4,703 of record PVIU01018881.1, read on the forward strand.
ATTAAAAATTCTGATAACTTCTGGAGCAAGAAAGAAAGTGGGAAGCTATTTATTGACTTTGGTTCAGGAAACCCATCATTTTGAAATTTAGAAGTTTTAAAATATATTGAAGTAAAGTAGGGACATATGGTATGACTTGACAATTTTTAGCAGGTATCTAGCAATATCTTATTCTTTCTGGTCTCTTTCTGCTTCCTACCTTTGGTAAAGTGCTATTACACTTCTCCACTATGAAGTTCTACCATAAATGGAACCTTCCATAACACAGTCAAAATAAATTCTTCTATTACCCTGTTCTCCCGGGACTTTTATGGTTCCCAATAAAGGTTGTAAGCTGACTAGCTAATATTCCACACAGTGACTCTAGAGCCCAAGAGAATCTGTTTCTTCAAATGGTGAGAATAAAATTTACTTCCACTGCCTGCAGAAGACCCCTGCTGCTTATGGCCCACTGAGAGATGAGGAACCTGATATAGTTGTTTGCTTTATTGCTTGTTTTGTAAAAGAATATCAGCGTTCAGTTACTATATGCGATTTCTGAGTAAATACATTTATAAAAGGAAAGGTTTATTTTCCCTAACATTTTTAAAAGGTTTTGGTGCCTGTCCTATTGGTACCATGGCTTTTAAGCATATGGGGAATAAGTACCTCAAACTAAGATAGCACAGGAGAGCACAATGCTCGCCAAATGATGGTCACTGATGAAGAGGAAAGAGAAGAAACTGGAAAACCTTTGAAGGCAAGCCTGCCATGCCTTAACCCATTCTTAGTAGGTCAACACCTTTTCAATGTTCTCTCATATCCCAGTAGCATTGTAGGATGGGGAGCAAGCATTGGCACATAGGTTTTTGGGATGTGAAGATGTTTAGGATTCAAGATACAGGACTAGAGATATGTCCATGTTTAAGACTGCTTACTGCTCTTGCAGAGGACACACATTCAGTTCTTAGCCTAAATGTGGCAGCTCAGTACTGCCTGCCATACCAGTTCCAGGAAATCTGGGGCCCTCTTCTGGACACCATGGGCTCTCAAGCACGTGATAATCATATAGACAAAGAAGCACACACACATGCACATAAACAATTAGAAAAATCCAAAGTCTCTTTCTCCCTTCCTCCCCTCTCCCTCCCTCTCTCTCTCCCTCCCTCTCTCCCTCCCTCCCTCCTTCCCCCTCTCATCTCCTCATCCATCTTCCTCCATCCCTCTGTCTCTATGTGTGTGTATAACATTAAGTTATGTATGTGTATGTATATATGTATATCTGAAGTTATATGTGCATAATATGCCATACATAGCCACAATTCTATATTAACCAAAACAGATGTGTTTAATTGTGTTAATTGAATACAGCAAATTGAAATAATACCCAATATGCCAGGCTTAGATTTCCTTGGTTGAAAAACTGCTAATACAAATGCTTGTGTACAGACATCTAAGCTGTGGTCAAGTTGCTTATTTCAAGGGCAGTCTCTTGAACATTTATAAGCATGATATCCACACCCAGGGATTGTGATGGTTATTGAGAAAGCTACAGAACCTCACTAGTTCACAACCTAAAATGATTCACACATTTGCTTTATACCCTGAAAACTTACAAGATACCTTTATTTAACATTTAGAGCATATTATTTAAGATTTTTTGGTTTTAGTAACTCACCTTGTTCACTTTCAAATTTTTATTTTTCACTTATATTCAAAGCACATTTAAATGCATCTACAGATAAAATCACAATAAGCCTGCACCAATGTCACAAAGAGCAAAACTGCATAGATATAAAAAAAATCCCTGCTTTAGTTTATGTAAATCTGCTTCTTTAAAATCCAGATTTGTTACAAACACTGTAATATTTTATAAAACTCTCATTACTGCTAGAAAATGAGTCTTACAGAACAAGAAAATGAAGCAAAAATGTGTAACCTCTTTGCATCCATATTCAATATAACATTTTTTCTTAAAAGAAAACAATTTACATTTAAAATGTATAAGCATTGACTACACATGCAGAGATGTAGCATCTCCTGCTTTGCACCCTGAAGAGCGGCATTGCAGTGTTTTCTAATCTGTATTACTATCTATTATCCTGTGCTTGCATGAAAGCTATTTTTGCAATGTCATTTTAAAAATTAAATGATTATAATATAGCTCAAGCACATGCTGGATCTCAAACTCAGTATCATAAGTGTGCCTCTCTACCTTCGAATGAAGTTTGGAATTTTAAAACCCAGACTAAAAGCACATTGAGAAGATGGGAAAAGTCTTAATTTTAGTTTTAAGGTGTGGCTTTTCCTCAGACAGCAACTCTGTAGCATGGTGAAACCTACTGCCTTCGGAAGCCAGCAGATTATCATCAAGAAACTTGATTTTAAAGGCATTTAAATTATAAACATCTCTATTTGCCTCCTGAACTCATCCCTTTTTATACCACAGGAATCTCAGAGAATCCTGCTGTAGGTCAGATTGTTTCCTATGTCACATAGTCTTGACAGAAGCTGCTCTTAAGTAAAGTACCATTACACCACATCTGACATTCTTCATTTGTTTTGATAGACTTCCTCCTACTTTTTATAACACCTTCCATATTTTATCTGAACTGCTTCATTTTAAATCATACTTGAAAGTCATATGATAAAGAGATACTAAATATTTCCGTAGCCTTTTTGTTGTAGGAGGTCCTTCTGTTTGTATGTTGCTTTCATTGGTTGAATAAAAAGACTGCCTTGGCCTTTTGATAGAGCAGCCCTTAGGTGGGCGGAGTAGACAGAACAGAATGCTGGGAAGAAGGGAAGTGTGGCAGACGCCATGATTCTCCTGCCAGAGTCAGACATGCTGAATCTTTCCTGATAAGCCATGACCTTGTGGTGACAAATAGATTATTAGAAATGGGATGAATCAAGAGTGAGAGTTGGCCAAGAAGAGGCTAGATATAATGGGCCAGGCAGTGTTTTAAATGAATATAGTTTCTGTGTAATTATTTCGGGGGTTAAGCTAGTCAGGCACTGGGAACATGGCCAGCGCCTCTTTCAACAGTTTGGCTGCCCAACATGGTTGACTGACTCCATGTAAAATCTGAGAGAGCTTCAAAAAGAATACAGAGTTTAACAGAGTTTTTGCTGTTTGCTAGTGGGGTGCAGCAGAGAAAATTTCCTCACTCAGCAGCCGCAACAGTAAAAAAGCCATGACGGTTTTAAAATGCTGGCTTTCTGGGCTATGCTGCTGGCACCATCTCTGGCTCCCACTAGAGACATCATTTGGACGGGGTTTCTGACTAAAGTGCTATGGCTTGCTTGATGGCAATGTGGACTGTTATGTACCTGGAACTGTGCACAGCTCAGAGGCACAAGCAGCTCTGCCATGCTAGCTGTGCAGTGTGCAAGGCTCAGAGGCACAAGGGGCTCTGCCATGTTGGACTGAGCGGAGAAAGCAGGCAGTACTTGTATTTGACCTGGGATTGTTGCAGCTTAGATTCTTAAGAGCTTAGCATTTTAAAAGCGCAAAGCAAAAGTGTTCCTGGACAGTAAAGAATTACAGATTTGCAATAGGACAGATTCAGACATAAAAGGCCTTTAAATGGGTCACATTGTTGAATAAAGATACATAGTAGGCTTAAAAGAGAAAAGAAATAAAGAGTATAGAAAGATGCTTTTAAAAAAGGGTAAAGTCTTTAAAGAGACAGATTACAGATAGTTATAGATTAAAATATAAAGAAAAATAAGCCACGTAAAAATGTAAAATTCACAGAATGTCTGGATTTTGTATTTTATTGTGTTTTCTTTAAATTTTTTGACTGTGAAGGAGCTAAATACAGAGAGACATTTCATTGTATGGGCTGCTAAGCTAAACCATGTATATTATTAAGGTATTATGATTTCACAATTTGGGTCTAAGGATATGATGGTTTGGAAAAGAAGTTCTTTTTTTTTGTTTTCACTGATGATGAGACCCCGTGGATTCCTTCTAGACCAATATGGTATGATAGACCACGCCCTCATGAAAGGTAACTGTGACTGCCTTCAGAAAATTACTTCATTCAACTCCTGAATGAGATGAACCTGGCACACAGGATACACCATGACAGACCTGATTGACAGCACCCCCATACAGCAGGAAGAGGTTTGGAGAGAAATAACTGAGCCTGTATTCCCAAATATTGTTTACAAATGTTCTTTTACATTTAAAGGGGTATATGATATAGATATGGATAATTTACATTGGTATAAATTTTGCTTTATTGATATAAATTTAAGGTCAATTTTGTTATATATATGTATATTTCTACTCTTGATTAAGGTATTGTGATTGTATAGTTCATTTAAAAATGTTATGTATAATTGGGAAATATAGGTTAATAGATAATCATCTATAAAAATCAAGCTTGTAGTCATGTTAGTTAGATTTTCTAGATATATAGAGATATATTTCAGTTAGATAGGCATTCTTCATATCTTTCAAAGACTACAGAATCTGGAATTTAATGTCTTAATGACTTAGGGCTTTTCATGACAATGAGATATGTCTGCTCCTGGCAGCACTAATCTACTTCAAGAGGAAGATGGGCATCAAAGAGGCTCCTTATGGAGTTTGTTTGCCATTTGGGCAAGAAACTGCTCTTGCCTGGACTGTTGCATAAACTGGACATAAAGAACCCGCAGAGAGAATACTCCTGAACTTGCCTAAAGGTGAGATGATCCTTCGGGGTTCCTGATTCATGAAAGAGTCTGCAAGACATTCTGCAGGACACAGAAGAAAGTGACTGAACTGTCTTTGAAATTTCCTGCTTCATGGAAAAGTCTGCTGGATACTATGGGCCTGTAGGCTGAAGATGGATGCCCCAGTGGTACAGAAGAACTTTGGGTGACTGTACAGGCAGTGAGATGTCTCTGTCATTTCTAGAGTTTGGAAGTTGCTTATTTCTTGTTTACTTAGGTAATATTTTATCCTTCTGGAGTCTTTGATGGAGTTGAAGAATGGATAGTTATAGTTATAGTTTTCCTTTGTTATGATAAAAGATAAAATAGATATAAATATTGTAACTGTAATTCTTGCTTGATAACTGTTTTGTTATATTTAATTTTACTATGTTAAAATGAAAGCCTTTCTTTTTCGTTTAAACAGAAAAAGGGGAAATGGTGTAGGAGGTTCTTCTGTTTGTGTGTTGCTTTCATTGGTTGAATAAAGAGACTGCATTGGCCTTTTGATAGTGCAGCCCTTAGGTGGGTGAAGTAGACAGAATAGAATGCTGGGAAGAAGGGAAGTATGGCAGACGACATATTTCTCCTGCCTGAGATGGACACTGGTTAGACTTATGCCGGTAAGCCACAGTCAAGTGGCGATACACATTAATGGACATGGGTTAAACGAATATATGAGAGTTAGCCAATAAGAGGCTAGAACTAATGGGCCAGGCAGTAATTTAATTAATACAATTTTTGTGTGTTTATTTCGGGTGTAAGCTAGCCGGGCGGTACAGAACAAGGGGGCCTGTGCTAGGTGGCCGGGAGCTGGGAATGTGTCCCGCCCGCTCCTCTTACTACACCTTTTAGTCCAAAATACTTTACAAGATATTTAGATTTCACTCTTCTAATGCCAGTATTTCCTTTTAAAATTTAATTACCTAATAAAAATAATATTTAATAAAAATCAGAGATTAGAATATTAATGTTGGTACTGTGGGAACACATATACTGTCATCATAGGATATCTCATGCCAGGTCTGCTAAGCTCCTGCACTAAAACCTATGGTGGACCCCAGGGTTTGCCCATGCATCACTACTGAGTGGTGGCTTCATTGGTTTTCCATTCTCTCACACTGGTCATCATCCTCATTGAAATCTCTGTGCTGAGGTCCCTATGTTTGTTGTGGCTATCTCTCTATCTTTATAGCACCCCACATGGTGGCCTGACTGTATCCAGACATAAAATTCTTTAGGCACAAACAGTTATAAAGAGATCTACAGAACTCAGAAATTAAGGGCTTAAGAATTTTCATCTACTTCCAAAGAAATGTTTACACAGGTTCCTAAGGTAAAGATAATTAAAATAGATGTTTTTTTGTATTTTTTATATCTGTTATATTACTCCTTTTCTTTTAGATTGATTCTATTCATTAATGATTGATAAAAGAAATGAAAAATCTATAATATCAGGAACTACTGGTTGTAGGATCAGATCACATACAGAACAGGGAGTTCTAAAGACCAGAACTGAAAGTTCAAGTTGATTAAAGGAAATAATGGGGAACTATTAAGGCATAGCTGTTGATTTATAAGACCAACAAAGCAAGGGGAATCCCATCTGATCACATTGAACTCTGGTCAGTAGAAATAGGAATAGTAATAGTGAGGAAACAGTAATTGCAGAAATGATACAGTTCGTTGTGCATCACAGACACAGAAACCTATTATTGGACTTTGTTTTAAATAATTTGTTCAATAATTTTCTATATTTTTTCTTTATTATTATTTTATTTTATTACTTTAAAAAATACCAATCCAAATTCCCACTTCCTCCCCTCCTCCCACTTCCCTCCCACTCCCTCCACACACCTTTCCCTTCACCCCTTCCAATCTTAAGAGAGGGCAAGGCCCTCCCCACTACATCCAGGTTGAGCAAAGAGAATAGGATACTAAAAAGCCAGTATATGCAGTAGAGACAAATCCCAGTGCCATTGTCTTTGGACCCTCAGTCTTCCCCAGTTGTCAACCACATTCAGAGGGACTAGTTTGATCCCATGCTCTTTCACTCCCAGTCTAGTTGGAGTTGGTGAGCTCCCATTAGCTTAGGTACATTGTCTCAGTGGGTGAATCCCTCATGGGGTTAACTTCCTTGCTCATGCTCTCCCTCCTTCCGCTCTTCAACTGGATCTTGAGAGTCCAGTGCTCCAATGTGGGTCACTGTTTCTGTTTCCATCTGTTATTGAATGAAGGTTCTGTGGTGATATTTAAGATATTCATCAGTCTGACTACAGGACAAGGAATTATTTCAAGATTTTGTTCTACACAAAGTTTTGTTCTCTTTGGATACTGTCTTTTTAGTGTTTCATTATTTGGTGTGAAGAAGCATGAAAAGAGAAAAGTTATGAAAAATACAAGGTAACGTGATGTGATGTCAGTGTTGCTGTGTGGATTTGTCAATGTGACATTGTTGTCAAGACAAGTTTTGGTACTCAACCCTTACAGTGAAACAAACAGTTTCTATCAATTAATATAAATGCACTGGCTCCAGTAAGTAACACTTTAATAGTGAGATATTCTTTCCTCCTTTCCCTTCTTTCCCATGTGTGCATGCATTCACACATACACTTACACACAGATGTCACACTTTCATGCTCCTTCTGCCCTTTCTTTCCCTGTTCCCCTTGAATGGTGTTTTCCTCTCATCCCATGTATTCTGACCACCCCTCAGAAGTCACTGTTCAGATGACACTCACTTGTCAGTCCCAAGACTCTCCTAATAGCCTTTTATTGCTATCTGTCATTCATCTCCAGTACAGTCAAGCAGATGCACACAGGACACACTTAGTCAAGTTTATGATGATGTATTATTGCCCTACAGATGGAATCATTAAAGCAGAGACTATATAGATAGGTCACAAGTCCGACATCTGCCTTACAGAGTTGGCTGGGCACTGTTGCTATCAGAACCCTGTCACTATTGGGCACCAAAGGATTGGAATTGGGAGAAATCACCATACTGGGAATTGACCTCAGTGGTTAAAAAATTAAAAATGCTGCTGTTTTTCTTCAAAACCTTTTTGTCATCGTTTTCCTGAAAATATCCTTGCCATCATACACTAATGTGTGATATTTACGATGCTAGTTTTTCTTCTAATGTAATCAAATGGTTTATGAGCAAGGTCAACTGTAATGGAAATCATGGAACTGCAATTCTGATAGTATTTGTTGTCATTGTATTCAGCTTCTCCATCTGTATATTATTGATTACTACAGTTTGCCTTTCTAGTTATTTGAGGACATGGAATCGGTGATATTAATTTCAGCTACTTGTTCCATACATCTTTACATTTTAAAGTATAAGAAAGAGATGCCTGATGTGGTTTTGCATATTAAAAGTGATAGAGTTTGAATACTCTGGGATCAGATCACTGGAAATATATTGAGACATCTCTAATATTTCACAATTTAAAATACACACACACACACACAAACAGACTTTTCAGAGAGACAGAGAGAGAGACAGAGAGACAGAGACAGAGAGAGGTCTCATTCTGTGGATTATGCCAGCCTTGAACTTTCCATCCTTCTGCCTTAGTCTCCGGACACATATCACTGTATTGAGACAAATATCACTCTTTTAATCTCTGTACTCAGCAACTAAGAGCTTTTTAATGAAACTACCAAAGGATAGCATAACAAAAAGGAGCATTCAATTCAGTTAATACACGATTTAGTTAACAGGAAATGACAAAAGATAAAAATCAAGCAAAATTTTATTTTCTCCTTTATTTTTTTGCAGTACTGGAATGAAATTGAGTCCTATGCACCCATTTGAGCTGTTTCTCCTGCCTTGAGATTCAGTATTTCACATGCTGTGCCAAATGGTCAGACCTGAACACATATATGCAATTAACAGTATGTATAGTGAAAAGGTTATGTTTAGAAATATATCTATATATGTATCTAAATAGACATCATATATGAATCTACATATATAGTTGCATATATGAAATGCATATACTATACATCATACACCTAAAAAATCAAATACATAAACATATACATATACACATGCAATAACAAATGGTGGAAAAGAGAGCATGAATGTGAAGGAGAGCAGTAAGGGATATATGGGAAGGTTTGGAGGGATGAAAAAAGGGAGAAATGTAATTGAATCATAATCTCATATTCCCATATGTAATGTATATATATAGAGAGAGAAGAAGGAGAAGAAGAAAGGTAGGTGCTACTTAGGGACAAAAAACTATGGGGAACCAAGTAGGAACATATTAAAGAAGATAATAATTATTTCAGAAATGTTTGTTTACATAAATTCATATTGAAGTCAACTCTCTTTCAGTGATGGGTTTCTTGTCAAGGAGGGAAGGAGACAGATACTTTTTTAAAGGTAGGTTTATGATCTGCCTTTAGCTTCCTAAGAGAAGAACAGAAAATATTTCCTATACTTATTGAATCTCAATTGCCTTCTGTTCAAAAGAATCTTCACTAAAATGTGATATATTTTGAGGTTGGCATGTTGTGACTACTTTTAACTGTGTACTTTAGTAGACACAAGACTGCATCTTAATTTCTAATTTAAGTTAGCTTTTATCATTTTTAATTACTAAAAATGGAAATGTGTCATTTTGGAAAGGATGATGCAGTATGAGCAGGTTCAAAGCTTCTGAGGAAACAGAATAACAGAACTGATCAAGAGTTGACACGTGGTGTACTTTAGTGGACAGAAGAGCAAATGCTGATTTGAAATGTTCATTTTCAAGCTGTAGCTTTAGCACTTATAGATAGAAACTACCTTAGCTTAGTATCTTGTTAAGCCAACTTTCTTAATCTATTAAGTAGAGCTAACAAGTCTAAATTGTAAGCACTAAAGTTCTGTATAATGCAAAGATTTTAGTATTATTTCCTCTGCTAGAATAATTTTTTCTGTATATGATTTCTTTACTGACGAATAATATAGGCATTTAAGCTTCCCAGGCCTGTGTCCAGTTCATGAAATTCTACTCATATTGCCAAATTGTGCTGAGTAACTGTTTTTAGAGTTAAAATAATTATGAATACTCAAACATGAGCAGAGAAATCACAGTGGTAATCTGTTCATCCTAGTTTTGTAGACATTGACAAAAGAGAGTCTACGTAGTACTCAGTAGATATAATTCCAAAATATTTTGACATCATTTTCTCACCCAAAGCTATTGGGTAGACCAGAAGAGATTATGTATAGGCAGGCATTTCTGTGAGAAAGGGTACTACATGAGTTCAAGGCACAGTCATGCTTATACATGCCAACACATACATGTGATGCTCTCTCCCATATCTTGTGTATCACTCAATAAAATATTCTGTAGGAGATGTAATCCTCAGTGTGGTTAGAAAAATATGTATTTGGAAAAGACTCTATGTTAGTATTTTAAATGTTATTTTATAATTAACAGGACACTTGTCAATGTTCTTAGAACTTACTGTGCTATTTTAACATACATTGCTAATATAGGTAAAATTGGACAAACTCACAAAATTTTCAAGTGACATTTACATTTTGAGTATGTATGGTGAAAACATTTAAAATCTATTATTTGTGCAAATTTGAAATTTACTATATATTCTTACTTATTTTCATCACTTTTTATGAGTCCTATAACCACTGCTTACTCTCCCATTGAATATTTCCATCTCATGATCAACATGTGCCTTATCCCATTGACTTTTATCCTAGCCTCTCATAGTTATCACACTCTCTGTTTCTATGAGGTCAGTTTTTAGATTCCTGTAGAAGTGAAATCATGTGAAATTTTTATTAATGTGTCTGATCATTTCTCATAACACATTATTTCCCATGTTTATTCATATTATTGCAAATAATAGGATTTTTATTTTACAGCCCTAGCTTAATGTTTGTCAACTGTGGGCATATTGAATACAAATTATTTTTTGCTGTTGGCTTCATTGAAAAGAAGTCCACTGCTGGATTTTAGTGATACACAAATGTCCTTGAGACAAGATAGTGATGTTTCAATGGTATGTGACTTTATATGCCTGATCACATGTTGGTGGGCAAGGAAAGCCTTTTCTTTTTCCTTTTGAAAAAGGGGAGAATTCACTAAAGTAAGGCTTCCTATTGGAATGTGTCTGTTTCAACAGGGTGAAGATCAAATGGAGTTTCCTTTGACTTCCATGCTCCTAGCAAAGCATGTAGATTCTCCTACATCTGCATTATACTTTTAGAGTGAAGAGACAAACATTTTAATATCTGTAAGTTATTGTAAAGGCAAATCTTCACATCTAGGGTTTCTACACTGAATAGGGAAAGAGAAAGCCTATGGTTTTGCTGATACATGTGAACTATCTGATCACAACATTATTCTATATGAAAGATCAATAAGCCAAAAGATGAGCAAAACAAGCAAAAATGATACATATAGTTATATATTTTAGTGTTGATTGAATCACAATCATCAACTTGATTTTAAGCAAAAAAAAATTTCCAAAAATTCTCTGATTGCTGAAAGTAGAAATATGTATATATACACAAAAGGTCACAAATGCATGAACATTAATTTGTAAATGTGACATTAAACATTGAAATAACTGGCAACAAATGCTGTTGAGGTTGGGAAGAAACAGAACCCTCATTTACTGTTGGCAAGAATGCAAAGTCAAACAGCCATTCTGTAAATCGATATGGAAATTTTTTTAAAAAAAGTAAAAGTAAATCTACCATATGACTGTTGGCATATGCCAAAAGGACTCAACATCCTACCCCACAGATACTTGCTCAGCAATGTCCGTTATTACCCTATTCACAATAGCTAGGAAATTGAAACCACTTAAATGTCCTTCAACAGATGAATGGATTATGAAAATCTTGTTCTTATTCTCAATGGAATACTATTTATCTGTAACAAAACATGAAACGATGAAATTTGTGATTAAATGGATGGACCAATATAAGATTATATTGAGTGAGGTAACTCAGATCTAGAAAGATCTTTTATTGTCACTATTCTGTGGCTCCAAGCACCAAATCCTCAGATGTGAGTATGCACTATGGAGTAACCATAGAAATCAGGAAAGTATAAAGCAATCGGAAGTGGGGAGATGGCTTGGGAAAGGCATAGCTGGATACAGATCTTATGAAATGGAAATGGAATAATAGGGAGGGAGTTTGAATTGGGGATAAGAGAGAGAGGTCAATACAACAGGAGGAAAGGTGAGAGACAAGTGACAGCAATGCTGCTCATAAAGCCTCGAGTGTGCGTGTGTGTGTGTGTGTGTGTGTGTGTGTGTGTGTGTGTGTATGCATGGAGTTAAGTCACTTGAGTTGAAAGTGGTCCCAGTAAAAACCAGAGTATCAAAACCTCAATACCAGTCATGATAAACCTCCTTTCAAATAGTATAGTCCTAGTGACTCTCAAAACAAAGTAGGTTATTGATGAAGCTCTTGGTTTCCACTCAGGGTTTGAGGGATTGAGGGCAGGCCCCTATTACTGAAGACAATGTACACTTTGAACATAGGATTCAGATGATCTAGGCTAGATTTGACTTTGAAGTCCCTTTCCTGTGGTCTAGATCCTATGGTTCCTGAAAATAAAATACTATATAAGTTGCCGAGAGAGAGATAATTAAATATCCTGTCCAGCTAAAACACCTGTAAACTATGATAATTACTAGCAAGGCAGGATACACATAAAGGTGGTAAAACGCCCACAGATTTATAGCAACCAAGAATTATCTAATTGGATTTAAGGTCTATTCAGCAGGAAGGAAATTGCATTTGGCACTGGAATCTGAGTTACCTTCCCGAAGCTAGTGAGATTATGGAGTTTAGAAAAAGAATCTAGTATTGCCACTTTGCTTGACCAGCACTGGTATGGGAGGTCTTTCTGTCTATGTGTTGCTTTTATTGGTTAATGAATAAAGCCTATGGCAGGGAAGAACAGAACTAGGCAGGGAAAGCTAGGCTAAATTCTGGGAGAAAGAGGGCAGAGTCAGAGAGAAGCCATGGAGCTGCCAGAGACAGATGCTGGGAACGTTACCCAGTAAGTCACAGCCACGTGGCTATACATAGATTAATAGAAATGTGTTAAATTAGTATAAGAGTAAGCCGATAAGAAGCTAGAGCTAATGGGCCAAGTGGTGATTTAATTAATACAGTTTCTGTGTGATTTTTCTTGGTCTAAGCTAGCCAGGTGTCTGGGAACCAACAAGCAGCCTCCTTCCTACACAGCATAATTCCTGACCATAAGTCAACATCATCTGTATGCCCACAGATAAGTATAGCTATGACCCTTTACCAAAAATCCCCCTTTTACAGCAAATGGAGAACATCACAGAAAACAACTATTAAATGCAATGCAGAGATCACCAGACTGTATGGAGTCCACCCCTATTGAATACATTTAAATCAAAGCTCCTGTATCTATAGCCCAGGGCCAATCTAGGAAGAGGATGTAGAAAGATTGTAAGAGCCAGCATACCAAGAAGTCTGCTGTGAAATAGTTTCTTTTATAAGTGGCTGCATAAACAAGACCTAAAGAATGACAATATCAATGGACACGGAAAGGGGAAATTTTCATGGAGTCTCATCCCAACACAAAGATCTAAAAGCTAGTAATGAATGCTGGGATTAGGAGGATTAACCTTTTCCAGGAATTAACCCCTTGTTGTTTTTCCAATACAGTGTGGTCAGCCTTGAAACCACCAACAAAAAGAGATTCAACATGTTGTCTGTATATGTATGCACATACACGTGTGTGTGCTCAGGTAAGTGTGTGTTCATAGAAATATTACCCACCAATGACAATTACCTGGTCATCTGTTGTAAAAGGCCACTTGTTTATTCCTGGCTGCTCAGATTCGAAATAACTACACAGAAACTATATTAATTAAATCACTGTTTGGCCTATTATCTCTTCCTTCTTATTGGCTAACTCTTACATATTAATTTAACACGTTTCTACTAATCTGTGTGTCACCACATGGCTGTGGCTTACTGGCAAGGTTCCAGCTCATTGGTTCCCAGTGGCAGCTACATGGCATCTCCCTGACTCCGCCTTCTTTCTCCAAGCATTCAGTTTAGTTTTTCATGTCTAGGTCTATTCTACCCTAACACAGGCCAAGGCAGATTCTTTTTTCATTAACTAATATAAGCAACACATATACAGAAGGACCTCCCACACCACTCATCCATCTCTATCTGTGTTGAATAATTTTATGTTGACTTGACACAAGTTAAAGTCATCTGTGAGGAGGAAATTTCAATTAAAACATCTCTATAAGATTGGACTGTAATTAATCCTTTAGGGTATTTTCTTAATTAGTGATTGATAGGAGAGAGTTAAGTCATTGTGGGTGGTGTCATTCCTGGGATGGTAGTCTTAGGTTCTACAAGAAATCAGGCTAAACAAGCCACGAGGAGCAAGCCAGTAAGCAGCACCCCTCCATGGCCTCAGCATCAGTTCCCACCTCTAGGTCCAGTCCTGCTTGAGTTCCTATACTGACTTCCTTCAGTGATGGAGTAAGTCATGGAAGAATGAGCCAAATGACTTCTTTCCTACCGAACTTAGTCATGGTGTTTCACCCTAGCAATAGTAACTCTAACTAGTACACCCTCCCAACTTGATGTCCTTTTTTAATTTATTGTAAATTATTATTATTAATAATTATTATTATTACAAGTTTCTTGAATCCAATTTGTGTTGACCATGTGTGAATGAGTATGGGGCACTAAATGAGGTATGGACAACCTAATGCTTGCCACATCCCCAAAAGAAAATGACTCTTTCTGTTTCAGTAGCAATAAGCAAATAACAGTTCTTTAGCTAGGGTTGAGGCTATGAGGATTCTTCCCCAATTTTACTTTTGACTAACTTGATCTTGTTCAAGTAATCATAGCTGTTATGAGTTTATGTGTACATCAGAGATATTATATCAGGAAGACAGCATTTTATAAATCTCCTCCCCATTTTCTAGCTCTTGCATTCTTTGTTCCCACTCTTCTGAGACGGTCCCTGAGCCTTGATGAGAGGAAGTTGATAGTGATGTTTCCTACAGTTGAAAACTCACAGACACTTATTCTCAGCAATTTGAACACTTATTTGTCTGTATATTAACCATTATCCACTGGAAAAAAAAAGAAACTCAAAATTCCCTTCCTAAGGTTGAAAGAAGCACAGATCTATGGATATAAGCATAAATATTAAGAAAGGGTCTTGGAGACATGTGTCAGTAGTTAAAAGCACTTGCTGCATTTCAGAGGTCCTGGTTTAAGTTTCCGCCATCTACATATTGGCTTATAATCATCTGTAACTGCAGCTCCTGGGCAACCAATATCCTTTTCTGACTTCTGCAGACACGTTTATAGTACTCATACATTAGCGTAGGGAAAACATTTATATGCGTAAACAAAACAAATCTCTTTTTTTTTAAATAAAGGAAGGTGACAACATGGTCATGTAGTAAACACTGAAATTAAGTTTCCTTTCAAGTCTATGAATAACTCAAACAAATAAGTAGCCCACTTATGTATAAATGATAAAAGGGCTGGGAAAGAAATCAGGGAAACAATACCCTTTACAATAGCCATGAACAATATAAAATATCTTGGGGTAACTCTAACCAAACAAGTGAAAGACCTGCTCATGGATCATTAGTATTAACACAGTTAAAATGACCATCTTACCAAAAGAAATGTACAGATTCAATGCAATTCCCATCAAAATTCCAATACAATTCTTTACAGACCTGGACAGAAAAATATTCAACTTCACATGAAAAAAAAAGCAAAAAAATTTAAAAAATAGGACAGATTAAGCAATCTTGAACAATAAAATAACTGCCAGAGATAGCGCAATCCCTGATCTCAAGCTCTACTATAGAGATACATTAATAAAAATAGCATGGTATTGGCATAAAAACAGACACCTTGATCAATGGAATCAAATGGAAGACCTAGACATAAGTCCACAGACTTATGGACTCTTGATTTTTGACAAAGAAGCCTGAACTATTTAATGGAGACTAGAAAGCATCTTCAGCAAATGGTGCCAGCATAACTGAATGTCAGCATGTAGAAAAATGCAAATAGATCCATAGCTATCACCTGCACAAAACTCAAGTCCAAGAAGATCAAATATCTCAACATAAATCACAAATATGTGACATATGCGTAGCTTGGTCTACTTGTGAGACTCCTATAAATGGCAGCAGAAGCTGTCCCTAATGCTTTGGCTGGTGTTGGTGACCTATTCCTCATAATGGATTATCTTACCCAATCTAAATACAAGGGGAGGTGCCTGGTCATATGCCAACTTGATATGCTATGGTTTGCTAATACCCATGGGAGCCCTGCCCCTTTCATAACAGAAACAAAGGAGTGAATTGGGCAGGGGCAGAGGGGAGGTAGGATGAGAGAATGGGAGGAGAGAAGGGAGGGAAAGCTGCAGTTAGTAAAATGATAGATAGATAGATAGATAGATAGATAGATAGATAGATAGGTAGATAGATAGATAAAAGTGGTAAACCAATACATAAAATTCTGATAAACTTTAGTGATTATATGGAAGTAATTTTAGAAAATAAAATATATCAGCAGGCAGAAGTTGAAGGTCAGTGTTAAACAGAAAGAAAATGTTAGAGAGTATATTTGAATAAGCAGAAAGACTTGCACTGAAAAATGAAGAAATCAAAAAGAATTACCAGAGGCTAATAAGAAATTACTCATGATCAATATAGAAAAGCTTAAGCAGAAAATCCCTTTAAAATGTAAATTATGTAACACAAAATATTAGAGCA
This sequence comes from Ondatra zibethicus, assembly GCA_004026605.1. Taxonomy (NCBI): domain Eukaryota; kingdom Metazoa; phylum Chordata; class Mammalia; order Rodentia; family Cricetidae; genus Ondatra; species Ondatra zibethicus. The sequence continues at coordinate 21,188 of PVIU01018881.1, forward strand.
ATTGCTAACACACAAATAAGAAAATCAATAGTGATTAATGGCCATTATGACAGCTACATTTCATCCCATCTCAGAAACCAAGGGCTAAATTATTTTCAAATACTTTTATTTATTCAGTTAAAGATATTTGTGAAGTTTTATGTTCTATTTTTTTGAAACACTGGTTCTAAAGGATCATTGTATTTTAATTGACTTTACTGGAATTCCATTTAAAAGATGGACTTTGGCACTTGTATATCTGAATCATTCATGCAGTCAAAACGTGGAGGAAAAACTGGCTTAAGAATTGCTTCAGTCTGTCATTTGTTGTGTAGATACTGACTAAATTTATCCCTAAAACACTGATAGTTATCATCAGGGAGCTTTTCAAGAATTTCAAATACAGTGCCATTGTTAAGCTCAGGTCACACAGCCCTGGTCTTGGTCAGTCACATCACACAGACACACACACACACACACACAGACACACACACACACACATACACACACACACACACACGGGGTGGGGGATGATTAGAGAGGAGCTAAACCGACATTAGCAATATATTACACTTAATTGTGCTTGAATCACAAACTACATTATTGTCCTTGTGAGTCTGCTACTTGAAGCTCACGGACCCTAGATCCAGCCCTCAGGATAATTAATGATGACATTTTTCCTATACCTTGTTGCTAATGCCGTCTATTGCCTGTGATGTTTCACTAAGATAAATGGCTTAGCCAATTGCAGATAAAAGTGTTTTCCATCAGAAGCAGCCTATGACACTGCAATAGAGAACAAGCTCAACATGGCTTTAAGAATGGTAGAAATTCCCTTCCCAGAACATAATGGTGAATGCCATCATTTGTTTTTGATTTCTATCCATACAAGAGAAACAATGTCCACGATATTGATTCTTTCACTTACATCTGTTGCAGATAAAACAGTATCTACTTTCTGCCAAAACTGAACATGATACAACATCATGGTTTAGATTCTAAGTTTACTTTGGCAAGTTAGACATTGTTTTTAGGAAGAAGAAAAAGGAAATGTTGATAATTTGTGCCCAGGGCAATCAGAGAGGGTTAACATGCAATTTCACTTAGGACTGAAACAAACTGAAATTTAGGGTTACAACTATATAAAGCAACAGATTGGACTGAAATGACTGCCATTATTTCTTCCTATATCCTCGAGGATAAGTTATTTCTAAAGAATTAAATGGCTCAAAATGTATCTGAAAAGAAAAATAAGTCTAAACGTTTTGTACTTACAATGCGCATGAGTAAGACTGTAGTGGTGGCTGTTAAAGTACAGAAGGGAGACTTGTCATAGTCCTAATAAATCTATGTGATCTTGTTTTCATTGTTTCAATTTTTTCATTTTTTTTTAAAAAGCTTTCTTTCTGAGGAACTTGACAGGAAAAAGAAAACATATGTGTGATAATCTTATTTTTCCCCAGGAGTGCAAGACATTTTCAAAAGACAGTAGCATCTTTTGTAAACATATGCATCAGTTTGTGTTACCTCTAAACAGGAATTCCTCCAGCAAATTGCAAGTGACCTTGAAAGAATACTTGACCCTGTCTTCGTAGGCAAAGTCATTCCTATCTGCTTTCACTTCTGATACTTTCCTGATTTTATTTGTGCCCTGTAGTGATCTTTAGGCATCCTGCCCTCCATTTCATTCCTCATAGGGTCTATGTCTCTGACCTGAGGTATGTTAGACTCACTGAGTCTTTCCTCTGCCTAGGGTATTCGTCTCTAGAATAATTTTATAACATGTATAGTCTCTTTGTTCTGTATTTGCTCTAAAATCTTGCCAATGAAAACTCTTTTTGGATTCCTCAAGTAAATATATGCTTCTGACCTATCTACTAGTCTCTGAAATGATTCAGTTTTCATTGTTAGTTGCTTTGTGTTTTTAGACATTGTCATACTATGTATCTAAAACTATACTTCAGCTGGTTAAGAGACTCAGACTGGCCTTGAATTTGAAGCTTCTTTCCTTCATTTTCTGAGTGCTGGAAATCTAGGCATGTGCACCAAACCCAGCATTATTAAAGTTTATAGATGTGTGTTTCTAGGAAGCCAGAAACATTGTCTTCCATTCTCAGATCTATATGCTGTTTAGCAGCATATGCTAAATATGTCCTTTTGCTGAATTGATTGTTGAAGTCAACCATTTCATTAGAACATTGTAACCTCTCTACATTTCCTCATACAAATTATTTTCCTATTGTTTTTTACATTTATTTGTTACATTTTAAAATAGCAAATAACTAAAAAGGTCATCTGTAAGTATTCACCAGGATCCTATAGGTTAAAAGAATTGTAGCAAAGATTATGAAGACATTTATCATCATAAAATTTCTTTAAAATCAGAAATGCTTGGCTACTTCAGGAAAGGAATCCTACATTTGACAGTGAGCTTTTCTTTCTTTTTGGGTTATACAAGGATTGGATTATTGATAGTTGCCATTTTTAGGGTGTTAGTTACAAGTTATTATTTTAAAGGTCAGGAAAAAAGCTAAACAAAGGCAATTAGATTCAAGGTTCTTGTTTTGAAAAGAAAAAAAAGGGTATAGAATATGATAGGATAAAAGGTTAGATTATTGAGTCTACTCTGAAAGGGAAGAAGGGGAATATAGAAATGATAAGATAAAAGGGTAGATTATTGAATCTACTCTGAAAAGAAAAGGGAGGATATAGATATGATAAGATAAAAAGGTATATTATTGAATCTACTTTTAAAAAACATTGGATTGGACTTTTGTATAATGTATACAAATTTTATATATTGAAGCAAATTTAAGATTAATTTTGTTAAAACATAATTAAATATATTTCTAAGCTTGTTCAAAGTATTGTACATATACAGATCATTTAACAATATAATGTAAACTTCCAGTCTTTGAAAATTACTTTTACCAAATGTTTAGGATATTAAGGAAATGCAGGTTAGTAGTTAATCACCTAGTACAATCAATCTTGTAGTCACATTGGGTATGTTTTCAAGAGCATAAAAGATACATTTTAAATACACAGGTCATCTTCAAACACTTCAGAGATCTACATAATATGGCATTTAAGATGTTTTAATAACCTAGGTTCTTCTTTTTATAATAATGAGACAAGTCTGCTCCAGGCAGCACCATTCTACTTCAGAGAAGATAATGAGCAATGAAGCAACGCCACATGGAGTTTACTTTCTTGTGGCAAAAGTAAGTCCCTGGGCAAGAAAATTCCCCTGTCTCAACTGCAGACAGTATGCTGTCCTAATTGGACAAGCAGCACACAAAATATCCTGCTTCACAGAAAAGTATGTCAGATGTGCTAGGCCTGTGGGCCGAAGACGGATGCCCCAACTTCGCAGAAGAACTTTAGGTGACTGTTCAGGCAGGCAGTCAGCTGTTTCTGTCATTTCTCAATTTTTTTTGGATGTCACTTGCTTGCACTTCCTTCTTACTCATTTAATATTATTTCCTTTTCAGATCTCTGAGGTAGTTGAAGACTAGATAATTATAGTTTTCCTTGTTTACCTGATGCAGAAAGCAAGTTATGATAGAAAGTAAATTACTTACAATACTTTGGACTCACCAAGATAAGATAGATATGGAGTATTTTCTCTGAATTTGTCAAATGCAAATGGACTGGACATTTTTGATGAATTTATTGCCTGTATATATTGTATACAGTTATTGTACTTATTGTACATAACTTTTCTTGTATTAGTTGTAGCCTTCTCTTTATTTTACACAAAACAGGAAATGTAGTGACATTTTGATTGTATTTTAATAAATAAGGCTTGCCTGGGGATCACGAAAGTAAAACAGCCACACTGGTCAACCTTACAGACCAGGCAGCAATAACACACACCTTTAACTCGAGTATCCATACTAATTTGCCACAAAAACTTGGCTTGCACACCTTTAATCCCAGCCCTAGAGAGGATTATAAGACAGGAGGAGGCAGCTCTGAGACATAGTCTTATTCTGAGATTCCTGGAGAAGGATCACCATTTTCAGACTGAGGAAGATGTATGAGCCAGTGACTGGCTGTTTTGCTCTTCTGACCTTCAGGTTCAGCCCCAATTTTTTTCTCATGCTTCAGATGGGAACCCTTACCTGTTGGGAGGAGTAAAATGGGAGGGGAAGTGGGCTGGGGAGAGACAGTGGGGTCAGGAGGAGGGGTGTAAAAACTGTGGATGGAGTGTAAAATGAAATAAAAAAATAAATTAAATAAAAAATGGGTGTATGTGTGTTTGTGTTTTATAAAATAATAAGTTTCCTTATGGCCTTTTTTCAGTGTCAGAATGACTGCCAGTCAATGTGGAACAGTCTTGAGTTTATTTCTAAACTGGCTTATATGCAGACAAAAGGCAAAAAGCAGAAAAAAGTACAGCATAGTCAGTTAACTACCTCCCTATTCTGTCCTTCAGTCAAATAGTGTGCAGTCTCCCTGTCTTATCATGTGACCCTGCTAGCAGCAAGCAATTTCATGTTCTATCTCAATGTGCCTTTAGCTGGCATCAGCAGCCTGCATTTAGCTAGAAAATATATTCTTTCCCAAAAAAGTGACTAGAAATTTAATCCATATTAAGGATGTAGTACCCAGGGCTCAACAATTAGAATAAAAAAAAACCCACATATTTATTTTTTATTTTAAAGCATCAAATAAATAATAGGACATTAAAACAATTGTTCATAATGTCCCATAGGGCAGGGCATGATCCTGGAGGCAGACACTGTTGCAGTGGTCCTAGAGGAACACCACTTATTGGCTGGCACAGCCTGCTTTCCTGTAGAACCCCAAACCACCAGGCCAGGGATGGCACCACCCACAGTAGGCTGGACCCTCCCCCATCAGCCACTTATTAAGAAAGTGCCTTACAGGTCTTTCTTCTGCCTAATCTTAAGAAGGCATTTTCTTAGTTGAGGCTCCCTCCTCTAAGGTTTCTTGAGATTGTATCAAGTTGACATAAAACTATCAAGCTGAGTGCAGTGTTTAGGTTTCTCCCTCTGCTGACACAGTGGGTGGTATTTCCCTGAATGAGAGGGTAGGAGGCAAGGGTAGACTGCCCCTTTTCTTAAGAAGAGTTAGGATGGGCTATTACATTATAGAAATATGTGCTCTTGTGAAATGACAGAGAAAACGACTGATTCTTATTCAAGAACTGAGATTCGTAGAGACAAACCTTAAGACTGGGGTGGCAGGGGGTTTCTTATGGCCAGAGTGAAGCAGGGCTGACAATTGCCAGGCACATCATCAGGTCCAGTGTTGCACTATTAAGGAAGCAACACATATAAGCCTGGGTTGGTTAGCATATAAAGAAACCATACATACCTCCTTTAGGAAAAATAAATCATCCTGAGTGAGATAACCTAGACTCAAAAAGACAAATATGCTATGTTCTTGCTCATATGTAGTTATTAGCTTTTAAGTCTTTGATAGACATGATGCAATCCAATCATAGGGGCTAGGTATACAGTTAGAGATTAAGGAGAAAGAAGGATCTCCCATGGAAAGGGAAATAGAATATATAGTTATGAATAGACAGTAGGGGTGGAATACTAGAAAAAGAGGATTAAATGAAAAGGGAGAGTGATAGGAATGGTAATAGTGGCAACACAGAGAAGGACAGATAACACTTAGGACTATTTCAGTGGGTCATGGAAATCTACTATATAGTAGAAGCTTCTTAGGATTTATACATATATCAAAGAAATATAAATAGAATCTCTAAATAATGAGGTAGACAAAGCCCAAACAAGACATCTCTCACCACTATGTGAAACCTCCAGTGTAAGGAATGGATTACTTTTATTGGAGTTGTTGGCCAAGGAGGCTTCATGGATATGCCCCTGCCCCATTCCAAACAACCTAGGCTAATGCCAAAGCTACTGATTGGTGTCCACAAACTGATGGTAAGGCTCTGTTGCTGAAAACAACACTTCCATATCTCATTGAACCTGGAGAGATCATGCTGGTGATTCCCTAGAATCCTTACCCCTATGCGCGAAGGCTCATCTGGAAAGCACTCTGTACATGGCAAACACCAACCCAGCTACAAACCCTATGATTTATAACTGTGACCTGCCTGCAAGATATACTGGGACAATACTGGCATGGAAGTTGTGAGAGTAACCAACCACTATCAAATCAGATTTAAGGACCACTGAATGAGATAGGACACTATGCTATGTTACTCAGATCAAGCAGTCTTAGCCTATTGAGTATCTGATGCCTGACACTATTAAGATAGTCAGGCATCAGATACTCAATAGGCTAAGAACCTAGGGAAAGCAAAATGCTATTGTTCTGCTAGATCTGAGTAACATAGTATTAAACTGATTCCTAACAACATTTTACTTTACCCAGAAATCAGTGCCTCACCCAGCTGTCATCAAAAAAGCTTCTTTTTACAATAGATGCTCACTAAGACAGACCATCAACTGGACAATATGAAGAGACTTAGAGACCTCGGAACACTGAGTCCTCCATGGGATGTCTCTATAAGATTTCTCCCCTAAGGACTCAGAGAGGTATGCAGAAAGGAAAGTGGAAAGAGGTAAGAGCCAATTGGGATGGAAGACGTTTTGGCAATGATGCCACCTTGAAACAAGAAGACTGACATGCTTATGACCTCCCAGAGACCACAGCAGCAAACACAGAACCTGTACATTTCTAAGTCATACAAAGTTCCACCTCTGAGAGGGAGAAGTGGGCATGAACTCCCATTTCTAAAAAAGAAATTATCTCCAATTTACAACTACTCAAAAGTAAAAATTAGTTTTCGCTAATAAAGTCTCATTAGATATATAAAAATACTTAACTGTATGCCCATGCCTGCCAATAGATGGCCAACAAAAATGGTATTTTTATTTCTTTTTCTTTTGTCTCATAATGTTTTGTTTGGGCATTTTTTCCTTACTGATATTTTACTTATATATTACGGTTTCTGATATTGTGTTTTTATACATTTGGGGGTATATGAATGTGTGCCCTGAATTTTTTTTGCTTTTTGCTTGTTCATTTTATTTTATTCTGATTCATTTTTATTTGCCTGCTTGTTTTCTGAAGAGAGAGAGAAAGATTCTATGAAGTTGGACTGATGGGGAGGAGTTAAAGAATCTGGGAGGAGTTGGGGGGAAGAGAAAACCTTGAACAGTATAAATTGTAAGAAAAAATTCAATTATAAAAAAGCAAAATAACCACAAATTTCCAAGTATTCTATAATTAATAAACTTCTAAGTAAATCTTCCTTAGAAGTCATGGTTTGTTCACAGCATTATAGAGTAGAGCTTAGGATGGAAACTTATTTTACTGCTTTTTGTTGTTTTTGTTGGTACAGTCTTACTCTGTAGGCCTGACTGGCCACAACCTCACACAATCATTGTCCCTGAGCCACCCGCTGCTGGGATTCTGAGTGTGATCAGCCTGCCTGCCTCCTATTTCACTTTGTGTGAAGTAGTAAGATGAAGGCTGTTTTCCTATTCTCACCTCCCACTTCCACCCCTCTTTATGTTCTCGGCCACATCTGTAGAGGGGATTAGTGGTAGGCTTTAGAGAGGGTCAGCTCCATGAAGCTAATAGGCACCAAAAGAAGTAGAAGATTAACAATACCAGTGTTTATTGACTCTTCGTGTTCTGCTGTGGAATGCACACTCATTTCATTCTGACAACTCTTAAGGTAGCAATTTCAATCATGCATTGCATTGATCAGGGTAATGCACACCTGTATCATAACTCAGGAAGCTGGGGCAGGAGAATCCAAGGTTTGAAGCCAGCATGGACTCCATAGCAAGATTCCATCTCAGAAACGTAATCAATTCAATACAAAAGCCAACCAACGAAGTCAACAAACACACAGATCAGTAAGTGGATGGGATAGGGACATCAAATGAGGAGCTAAACCCTGAAAATGGCTCTGCATCAGAACTTTTATATTCACAGAAATGTGTTTAAATTAGTCCTCAGCTGCTCTTGATAACTGTCACATTTGCTTTGTAAAGTATGATGGTTGGTAGATCTCCTACACAGGAAGAGTTAGCCGTTGAAATAATCCATATAATTATCTACTCAGATTAGAAGTTGGTTTTACACGGTGTTAAGAGTACAAAGGACTTTGTATCTATCATTCCCTCTAAGAGTGTCTTTGAAACCCTCTTTGAAAAAATAACCACTAACACACATAACTAGAATAAATTATTACTTTGCTCACAGAACTTTCCAGAGGCATTTTCAAATTACCCTGAATACAAAAAGTACAGGGCTAGATGTCCTATTTCTTCAATTTTCAATCTTTACTAGTTGATTAAACCAAAAGTTTTCAGAGGGCACCTATGTATCAGACCCACTTGCTCATGTTGACCAGCGTGAGAGAAAGAACGAAAATGCTTCACTTTCATCTTGTAACTCCAGTGCCAGTAGTAGGGTACGTAATTTAATTCTTAATGAAAATTTGTGAACACAAGGTAGAAAGAAAGCTACAGGGCATAACAGAGAGGCATTAGGATCCATGCCTATCTAGGCTGGACACCAGAGCTACCATGATATAGAACTGAAGGATGATTTTGGCATCTTTACAATTGACATCAATTGCTGTGATCAAAAGGGTTTAGCAGTGATCTGTACCGATTTTTAGGGTAGCTTTGTAAGCAAAATCTTCTAAGCTTCAGTGACTTTTGGTGCATATCCATAAATCCACCTATTTATTTTCATTTGTGTGGTATTTTTGTCCTGGAGAAATATGCTCTTATTTCCTTCACAAAGAAAACTAGCTTAACCCATTCATTAGAAAATTTATAATAAAAGCACTTGTTGCCAAAAGATAAAATTATCAGTCATCAGACAATAACATGGATAACTTCAAGGGATTTCCAAGGTTTGGAAGTTGAGTGATAATGAATAAAATCATTCATAAGCATCTTTGAATAAAATATGAAACATTATATTCAAGCTCAGAAGTCTATAATGAAGATTTTGTTTGTACTTAATTCTCCAAACCAACATCAAACGTGTCAGGGGGTCATGAGGCCACGTTCCATGTGTTCATTGGAATCAATAGAACCAAGCATCACTTAATTATTTAAATTTGAGCCACAATATTCATTTTCATTAGTGAGTTCATTGCTTTGTTTCATTCTTGAATGTACCTTGGCCTGTTGTGCCCCAAGTTAAATTTTTTTGAAAACCCATATAACATATTTCTATGAAGATACCCAAGTGTTAAATATTCATGTAAGGATATTGCTGTGGTTTGAAAGAAAATAACCCTCAAAGGAAGTGGCACTACTTGAAGTTGAGTTCTTAGTGGAGGAAGTTTGTCTCTGTGTGGGTGGGTTTTGAAGTCTCTTTTGCTCAAGCTTCCCTTAGTCAGCTGTCAGTTGACTTCCTGTTGCCTGTAAGATGTGGTACTCTCAGCTTCAGTACCATATCTGCCTGCATGCCACCATGCTCCCCACCATGATGAAAGTGGTTTGAACTTCTGAACTGTAAGTGAGACACCCACCCCAACTAAATGTTTTCTTTATAAGAGTTGTAGCGGTCATGATGTCTCTTCACAGCAACAAAATCTTAGCTAAGAAAGATATTTAATGTTGTTTCTTTCTTTTCATTGTCAGCCTTTGCTACATTTTTGTGAGGTTATAATAAATTTTAAAAAGATATTTTAATTTTTGATAGTATAATATAATTACAATATTTCTACCTTGCACTATCTCCCTCCAGACCCTCCCATATACCCCTCCTAGCTCTCTTTCAAATTAATGACCCTTTTTCACTAATTATTGTTGCATGCATATACATATATGCATATTTCCCTAAATATAACCTGTTCAGTCTGTACAAAATGTCTTGTAAGAATATTTTGGGGCTGATTATTTAGCACTAGACAACCAATTGGAGTGCTCTTCTCTGGAGAAAGCCACCTCTTTTGCTTGCAGCTTTCCTTAGTTGCCTATCATATGTTGTATAGGACTGAGGCCTCGTGGGCTTTTCCTATCCACTTTGGTGTTTCCGTTGTGTTGACCTTGTTTGACTCACATGTGGACAGTCACATTGGTGAGATTTTATGGGTGTAGTTTCAGACAATACTAGCAGTCACAGTCTTACTATCAACTCCCTGATCCTCTGGCTCTTGCATAAAAAAGATATTTACTAAACAGGTAAATCTAAACATTAGGGCTTTATTAAAGATTGGCAAATATTGCAGAAAATACATACAATACTCCTGTCAACAACTCAAGTCTTTTATATCAAAATATAATTTATTTATGAATACATATATTTTATACATGCATAAGTTTGTGTGTGTGTGTGTGTGTGTGCATGTGTGTGCCCATCTAATCTAGGTAACTATTCTAAGTCCTAAACCTTAAAAATACTTTTTTGAAAGAAAATGATCACTCCAGATGAAAGAGTTTAAAATAACATGTTTTAGTTCTTTTCAAGTTGAATTTGTTTTCAAAAAGAAGAATTCTACATTCTACCTAAAACAATCTCCATGGTATCCATTTGTCCATTACAAGTCCATGGGAGCAGTGTATCCTAGCCGTCTTGGAATTGCTGGGCTTTACGGAAGGGATTCTCTGCTGCACTGACATTTCCTGAGGCTTTTGTCTTGAGTACTGAGGGTGAAAGGGCATTAAGCTGTAATGAAAAGGGGAAGCAGGAAGAATGTGGAACTTACAAACTTGCTCTTCTTGGAATTCTTAGGGCTCTCGTAATGGTTGAGTGTATGTTTCTCCTTTGATTGCAGACTCTTTCAGATCAAAAGCATTGCATTTTACAGTTTGAGTGCCACAATCCACAAGGATGTCTAAATGGAAGCATGAACAAGAATTAATTGCTGATTTAAACTGATTAAACATTCATGTACTATAAGAATTATAAAAGGGCATTTTTTTAGCTGTGTGATTTTATTTGAATATCTTATTAAAATGCCTTGGAACATGTTTTGTAACCCATCAATGAATATTTAGTGACATATTTCTGTGTTCTCTGTGTAGTGCAGGATGAATTATGGCAGGACAGAACAAAGCTTTGAAATCCGCTCTCATCCCCGTTCCACAGGAAGACTTTCTCTTCATATTTATTCCAGTCTTCAGATGAGTGAGATTTTTGCATCTAACGTGATCTCTTTCTAAATGGCCTTAGAGAATCATTTAACATTGGGACATTTTAAATAATAAAAAGTAAAATATTTGGTATTGTTGAAAATCATGCATATCTTTAAATATATTGAGATCTATATGTAAACTGTGATGTTATATAGCATATTTTAAGCATTTAATATTGTTGCTAAGTAAATCTCAAGTAAAAGTTAGTGATGCATATAAAATATATTTTGTTTGTAAAGTGATGAAGTCTTACTACATTGCCACATAGGCCTGATACTCCTAGGTTCAAATAATCCTCTTACCTTAGCCATGAGAATAGCAAGCGCTACAGGAATCTGGTATGCTTGGGGATATACAATATGTAATTTGATTCTATTGATTCAATAAGTGGTCATTTAGGTGTGCTATTATGGGAGAATGGCAAGATTGTTCAGTGGTTACAGTTACTTAGACCTTTCTTAGTTTTCTTTGTTAGCCTATGCTTTTTATTTATAAGGCTATTATAGACTTAAAACTGTATTTATGAAATAGATAACCTAAGCATTAGATCAACCACATAGCAGTTTACATTTCCTGCAACTCTGATTCCAGGGGATGCAATGTACACTTCTGGACTAAGAAGATATATGTATTTATATCCTCACCCCCATAAACACATATATTTATGTAATTATGTATATATATATACATATAATCTAAAATGAAGAAACTAAATCTCATAAATACTATCAATAAATATAGCATATTCATATTATTATATTTATAAATATGTCATAAATATATCAATAGAAAAGGACAAAATGCTCCAAAAAAGATCTAAGTATGAATATGTTTTGGATTCAGATATAAATTTACATTAGGGTAGAGATGTCATTTCTAAGTATAATGCAAGAAGAACTATAAAGAAAATTAAATTTAACCACGATATTTTTAAACATTTATCATAGAAAATGAATAAAAATAAAAACTCTTAAGACTATAATACCCACCATAAATGCCTGTGAACCAGATACGATGACCCAAGCCCATAAACTCAGAATTCAGGATGCTCAGACAGGCAAATATTGCACTGGGTAGCAGCCTGGGACATGTAGTAAAAAGCTTTGGCTACAGAGTGAACTATGTCTCAAAAAGAAATTAAAGAAAACTCTGTAACCTTACACAAAATGGATATGTTGGCAAGTAGTTTGAAACAGAGAACAAAAGACTGCTAATTGTGTAAAGGAGATGTCAACAAATCACTCCATATAATACTGTTTTTTGTTCATGCACAGGAAAGTAATAGTAAGGTACAAAGCAAAATTGTTCTAAGTATTAGTAAGATATAGGTACTTCAGGTTTCCTAATTGCTCATTTGTAAGTACTAATAGAGAATTATTTAAAATATGAATATCTTCAGAGAAGTAATTCTGGTAAAATAATATGTCTATTATTTGGAAGTGGTTGAGATACACAAAGCAGCAAAGGATATTCAATTTCTTTTACAATTAAACTACCAAGACATCTACCAAACTATCGAAGATCATGACCCTCACCTGAATTGGAGAGGGTGTGACAAAACATGACATTCTTCTATGGCACTGGTTATTCGGAAACTTCAAAGCTTAGGCTTAGAATACTTTCAAAATCAGAATATTAAGTCTTATTAATGTACATATTCTATAAATCCTAAATTTTGATATCTGCTTATCTATTGAGTAAATAAAGGGGCTTCAAAGGCCCAGAATTTCTCTTAAGGAGGCAAGAACACCGAAGACACAGTAGTCAAAGCATGGAATTACTATGAAAAGTTCTGCCATGTAAATGTAACCATGAAACACGATATTATCAGTGAATGTTTAATGCACTGAAGACTCAGTTGAAAAATATTGATCAGTGTAAAATCAAGATCAAAACTTTGTGGGCCATTTCATGATTACTTGCACAGTAAAAATGAATTCACTCATTTACCAAAAACTTCATAAAACAAGATCCATGTCTAACCTAGTCCTTCACTTCTCTCCTTTTCCCAACTATTAATATTCTGTTTTCTGCAGTTTCATTGATTTTGCTGATGTTGTCTTTGTCCCTGCTCCTTCTTTGCTTAATTACACTTTATTTATTTTTATTTACTTGTGCCAAATCTTTGCGTGTGACCCTGTAATTTATTATACTGTGATACATACCGGAAGCAAGGCAAAATGAATAATCAATAACAAAATAGTTTCAAATTACATAATATGGTCAAGAAGGAATGGGTGGCTTAGCCAACAAAAGTTAAAGAACAGAGAGAGAAAGCACAGCGAGCACAGTGCCAGAAAGCAGGAGAAGGTTTGTGTTTGAAGTCCTGGTAACTAGACGTCAGTAGAAACAATAGGGCAGTGGATGTTGATGAGCTATGGAAAGATAGTCACCTATCTTTAACAATCTTTCAGGTCAAGACTGGTGTCTGAAATTTGATCAACCTGTGGTTAAAAGCTATTAAAGATGCCTATAGTTGGGTGATCTGGTAGGATTTGTTTTTAATGGTTACTTTGCATGGTTCTGGTGAAAGAGATTGTTAAATACAGATTATTCAAATAAGTGGTAGAAGAGATGCAGTAGCAGCAAAGAGGCATAAAGGAGGCTCCTAGTTCCTTTCTGGAGAAAAGAAACTCATGAATCGTAGTTATTTCCTTTGATGGTATTTTCTAGTTTCCAGTTCCCCTAAATACAGCCCAATCAGAAAGTAAGCAAGTTTGATTTTGATGTTTGGAAAATGGATGAGACTTAAGGAAAAGACATCAAGGAAGGAACTGCATACAGGGAATAGAGCATCTAGCTGTAAATTTCTGTCACCAAACGAGGTGATCCAAACACAGTGTCGGAACTGCCTGGCTGTCCATTTGTCCCATTTGATCGCTGAGTTAAAGCTTGCACTCTGGTGTCAAGAATACCATAGACATTACAGGAAAAGGCCAGATACAAAAGCAGAGATTTTAAGAACCGGATGCTATGCTAGGAAGGTAGATGTGGGAATCAGACTGTGCCCAGTTGGAGAGGCCTTGTGGAATTTCTAGAGCTTCCAGTTGAGACTTCAGATGGATTGGGGTCTAAATAAGGCTCTGTGACAGGAGTACAGTCATAAAAGTGATGCTCTAAAGTAGATGTGTGTAGTGGAGAATAATAACTTTGAAACTCATGAAGAAGGAAGCGAGATTACAAGGGTCCAGTTGGAATCAGCTGTATGAAGTGCTCAACTTGATTTTCCTATAAGTAAAAATATTCAAATTTCATCAAGACAAATCAACATTTTGGCAACCCTTGAAGATTTCACTATGAAAATTAGTTGGAATGGAATCTATTAACTTGGAAGAATTTCTGTAAAGTATTTGCCAAATTATTCTTGGAAACTCACGTTGTATGTTATTATCATTATTATTCTGATGATGATGATGATGATAATGATGTTTGTGAATTATATATTAGTCTGATTATATAGAAAAGCACAGTCAATAGGATGTTTGCATATTATTTCTGCTTTTTCAGTTTCTGATGATGTATATATATATATGTACATGTAGATATATGGACAGATGAATAGACAGATACAAATATATATATATATACACACACACACATATACACACATGCATATATACACACGCACACATACACCATAAGGTATTTGCTCTAAAATTGTATACACTGTCAAGACCTAAATCTACAGCATGTATAGGAAGAACAATGATGTATTTGCAAATCAAAGGTTGATAAACTAGAGAATAAGGTGCAGATGAATTCTGAAGCAAGTTAGTTAATGAAACTCTGACATTGCCTGTCTTTTTCCCTATTCAGGCTTTTAAGTGATTAGATGAGGTTCATCCTTATTCTGGAAGGCAATCTACTTTACTCAAAATTCATCAGTTTGAATATTAATCTCATTCAGAAACACTTCTGTGTCAATATAAAATTAACCATCTTAAGGCATAGCTTCCATAAAATATTCTAGGAGTTCTGGATGTGCAGTGTGCTGCTCACCAGCAGTACACTGATGCACACCTATGATGCCATATTGTAACGAAGAGCATTTCTGTTATTCATAATGCTTCCTCATACTCCTGTGTACTGTCTCTCTGCAAGCCAGGAACACGACAATCTGGTTTCTATTATTTGTTTTCTGTGCTCTGTAGCTTCTTGTTAATGAAATTTGAATAGGATAATGAAAAATAAAATAACTTCTTTTGCACTACCTACTTTCTCTGAGATTCATCCACAAAGTTGTGTACATTGATGTCACTTGTATTTGTCCTATTTGCAAATTTTCCATTTTAAAATATCTGTTTTTTGTTTATTTATTAATATTTAATCTACTTTAAGTTTTTAGTATGATAAAAAATGTAACAGTGTTATATAATTTGGAAAGAGATACAAATTTTGTTTTGCTTCTTTGTGGAGTGGATTCCTGTCAGTGAATTTGCTTCATCCCAAAGTTGATAATTTTAATTTCATAGCATATTACCAATTTTCCTAAGGGATTTCACTAGCAATGCATATGGTTTTAGAACCTCCAATCTCCTTCTTTCTTGTTTGATTTCTTATTTAGCTTTCCTTATTAATTAAAGTTTTTATGCAACTATATGTGTCAGTACATACCAAATTCTCTCACTCCCCTATGTCCCTGCTACCCTATCTACCACAACTGCTCCCCACATCTATCTTTGATGTCTATGTCTGTTTTGTGGCTATTTGACATCAACCTGTGTTACTACAGGTGTGCAGCTGTCTGTTGGAGTCTTCTGGGCTCAGCAGAGAATATGCAACTAAACACAGTGGTTCCGCATTTCTCAGAATCTATCCCTGGCCAAGAGTTCAGAGAAAAGGGTCAAATCACTATGAGTCCCATCCCCTTCCATGGTCAATTTTTGAGAGGGCCTATATTATGTGGTCCCAGTGCAGGTGACCACAGTTGTTATTCATTCATGTTAAAGTAGTTGTGTCAAGTCTAGAAAGTGGAGTTTTCAGCCCTCTATGATGTCTTCTGTATCTTATATACTCCCTGCTTTCTCTTTTGCAATGTTACCTAAGTCTTGGAGGGGATGGCTTCACAGTCATTCTACTAACATTATTTCTTACTGCTTTTTCTTACATTTCCAATGAGGGTTGATAATAGGGGTTGTTACATATTAGTTTGTAATATTGGGAAATGTAAAATCATTTGGCTGATTTTATTTTATTATATTTTGTTTAGGTTTTTTTGTTTTTGCTTTTTGTCGCCATACCTCTTTAATATAGTGCTTGAAGTCTTAGCAATAGCTATAAGACAAAATAAGGAGATCATGGGGATTCGAATTGGAAAGGAAGAAGCCAACTTTCGTTATTTGCAGATGATATGATAGTGTACATAAGTGACCCCAAGAACTCTACCAAAGAACTTCTACAGCTGATAAATACCTTCAGTGAAGTGGCAGGATTCAAAATCAACTCAAAAAAATCAGTAGCCCTCCTATACACAAAGGATAATGAAACCGAGAGGGAAATCAGAGAAACATCACCTTTCACAATAGCCACAAATAGCATAAAGTATCTTGGGGTAACACTAACCAAGGAAGTGAAAGATCTATTTGACAGGAACTTTAA